>JACEFO010003093.1:0-21501 GCA_015342445.1 Digitaria exilis
CTCAGGGTAACACCGCACGCACTTCAAACAGTTCAAAACCCGGTAGTCTGTCGGTGTCCCCGGGACATCCCGAATCATCCACTGACAATAATTTCTTAACCATAGCTTAAGGATCCTTTACCAAGTTGGGAATAACACAACAGGCATTACCTCTTTATATACATACGGAAATATACGAATTATTACAAACCGAGTTTTGAAACAACCTTAATTGCAAACCATGGTACTAAGATCCAAAATACAAACTAGGTTTATTACAACAGAAGAGATAGAAGAGTTCTGGAGTACGCTAAATATCTAGGAGTCATCTGGGACCTCCGATGCTCTAGGGCTTCTGGCTTTCCTCTTCGCCTTCGGGTTTGAGGAACTTTCTCTGAAAAACAGAAAGGGAAGAACCCTGAGTACGAAGGTACTCAGCAAGACTTTACCCGTCTTACCAAAGAAAAGACTCTCAAGGCGGAATGATTAGCTTTCGGTGGTTATTTGGCTCGACTCGATCTTTTGCGGAAAAGCTTACTAATAATGGGTTCTTAGCTAAAAGTTTTATTTCAATTAAGTATTAGCTACTCAACTAACTGGTAAATACCTTTTTCACACAAGTGGTACTAGGTTCAAACAGCATTTTGAATCACTCACATATAATAGTTCAACTTGTTTCCTCTACGATGTTTAAGACCTGATCAAGTGCACTCATGACCAAGAGTAGTGTCGATCCGGATCCATGTACATCCTGCAGGAGATACCTAGCCCCAGTTACGTACAGCTGCGCCAGCTGTCCGCAACAACCTTTCAATCAGTTGGACCAAAGACCGAAATATCCTTACCCGAACCCGGAAACGCATCCCCACGTGGGCCCCACGTCTGGGCGACCACCCCGTGAGTTCCAGATGACGATCCCGCCTTTCTCCGACCCAGCAAGCACCGGTAAGCGATATTTCCAACCCCCGAGCCAGCTAATCTATTTGGCTTTACTGGTCCCATAACCCAGTAAGAAACCAGGTAGAATCACTTGATCAACTTTTAAACAACGGATCGTCCTTTAGTGACTTTAGCTAGTGGCAGAACTAGGGATCGAGGCTTATCTCAATCATTCTATCATTCTTCTGGCCCACTCCCTCTTCTCTTATTTTCTCATGAATGATTCATCTATGATTAGTAAGCACCTAGATCATCATTAACTATTAAAATCTCGCAAAGCAGTAACTAAGTGGATGCTCTATAAACCCATTTCTTCTCTCTAACAAGGGTAGTGCTATAAGGAGTAGTCTCATCTAGCGCATCAAAAGTATTATCTAATATAACGTAGTAATCTAACTAATGTCGGTACACAAACTAAAATTCATAAGATTTGAGATTTTGTGATTTTGCTGAAATAGAAGTAGCGCTAAGATGCATCCGGGGCTTGCTGAGTTTCGAAAAGTTAGCGGTTCGGATGACCTTACCTGGGAGCTCCGTAGCAACAACTAGAACCAGTCTGGGTACTGAACTGGCTCGTAAGGAGAATATCCACGTTCACTTCCGAAAGCTTCAGATTCTATATGCGATGCAAGTCAGTGATGAGAGATGCACAGTTTAAACATAACATACAAACTTTATTTCTCGATACAGTTGCAAGCCAACAAAGCTACCCAACTTTTCCCAAAGAAGAAAAAAAATTATTTTATAAAGTGGGTGAATTAATCCTTATTTCTTTTATTTATTTATTAAAGGAAAAGTTTCTTAGGTGACAAAACTATTTTCCCTACAAAACCTAGCACTTTAGTTATCTATAAAATGTGTTTATAAAAACATGAATCCTATGTTAAAATATTTTTAAACCCATACTAATTATTTTTAGTAATTAAAACCCTAAGATGGTATTTATTATTAAATTCTAAACATCACAAATCTTAAGGTTTAGCATTTTAGATTATAAAGAAAAATCTAGAGGAATTTATCAAAATTTATTTCACCTTTTCTGACTTTTCTATAAATTTCTAGAATTAAAATAGTGAAAGAAACTTAATTTAAATCTATTTCTACAAAAACCCCCCCGATTCTCTCTTGCTTTTCCCCGAGGGACCCTGGCTACGCGAACAGAGTCCCGAACGCAGACCGCGCCCCTCGCCGGCGTTGACGCGCAGCTCGCGGCGGCGAGGTTCCGCCGGCGACCACTGCTAGCCCTAGGGTCTCCCTACATGACCGCGCATCCATTCTAGGCATCAACGGCCCCGGCAAACTCTAACCCTAGCCCTTTTGCGGATGGGGCGAAGTCGGCGGCGCTCCGCGCTCCGGCGAAGCATCACCGCACAACCAGCTTCACGACTGGCTCACGAGCATCACGATGCCGAGGGAAAACCTCTCGCACAACCCTAGCCACGCCGCGCAACACCGCCACGCCCGAGCGCACCACGCGGCCATGGCGGGAAGCACGCCCCGGAGCACGCGGCGGCGAGCGGTCTAACGGAGAAGCCACGACCTCCACACGAAAACCAAAACCCCCTAAGAGCAACAGCAGACCAACCCGCACCTAGCGCGCACCAGGTAGCTCGGCGGAGGAGGGTCGAGCAGGCTGCACCCGTGCGGCTGCCATGGCGGAGAAACGCATGGCCGGGAACGGCGTTCAGCCGACCGGGGGAAACGTCGCACCTAACTCACTAACCCCCAAGATTCTTCTTAGACGTTAAGCGACACTCCGAGCTACCAACTCCCGGCAACACAACTACAAAAGCACGTAGAACGGAGAAAGAAGCTCTTACCGCTGGCGGAAACCGTCGACGGTGAGCTGCAGAGCGGGTTACAGCCGGCTCGTGGTGGCAGCTGTCGGGAAACGGAAGCAAGGACGGTGTGGAAACGAACGAGGAGATAAAGGCGATGCTTTTTGGTGGCTAGAAGCAGCGCGGAGCGGCTTATGACGGCGGCTGCAGAACCTGTTGCGGCTCGGAACGGGGCGGCGACGGAGGCGAGCAGGGGAGCAGCGCGGCAAAGAGGAAGAAGGAGCCCGAGGATGGCGGCTATATCAACGGAGCGACGCAGCGCGTGTGCACCTCCGCTGCGACACCACGCCAAGCTGTCGCCTTGTCGGAGTCGACGCGTGGCCGGCGAAAGCGGCTCCGAGCGCGCCGGCGACGAGCTGCCTGCGCTTGTCTGACGTCACCGTTTCTTCCCCATTGCAACCTCCATTTTCACCGAGATTGAAGCTTCAATTTTTCTCCCAAATTCGTATGGCAACATCCAAATCTCCAAAATGAAACTTGTAGATGGATCATCGAAGTTTCATTTCTTACATTCGGCACTTACCTCATTTGTTGCACGAATTGAAGTTGAATTTGAGTTCAAAGTTACTGCTGCAACTTATTCCCCGAAATTTCAGAAACCTTAACCTGAACTTTACCAAATTACCTCTCAAAAGTTTGAATTAGAACCTGCCTCTGGTGCTAGAAGACAAAGGTTTTGAAAATTCACCTTTCAGGAGTACAACTTCATAGTGGAAGTTTGTTGCAGAAAACTTCAAATTCGGGCTCTCAATTTGCACAAATTCAAATCTGCTGTCAGTTACACTGAATTTTCTGAAAAACATATACTGGACTGATTTTCTTTCGTGTTTTTCTCCTTGATCTAGCCCAATTTCTGAGTGGTGATCCAACAAGAAAAGTTGTCTTCTCATACTTTCCTTGAAACTTTGTTTAAGATACCTGGTTCATACAACCCACAGATCGACCACAAACTGACTTGAAAATCGCTGCTCACTATGGAAATTCACCAAAATCGGAAAAATGCAGTGTTGGTTGTCGGATGGTGAATAGTGCCCCTTTTCTTTTTCCTTTTCTTCCATTTAATGTGGGCCATCATTTTCACAAATGTTTCCACCACTTTGTGATCACTAAGTTCCTTTATCTCATAATATATATTTAGAATTTCTTTGCCTGTCAGTGCGAAGTGTAGTCCCATTATTTCTCCCCCTTTGACTTTGGTCAACTAATGCCTTTCTTTTTCTTTTAACTTGAAACAAACCACTTATATTACATGGGACTAGAAATGTTGGGGGGTCACACTGCGTGCACGACACCGAGGGCGGCCGGAGCCGTGCGCGGCGAGGGGAGCTCGGCCCATCCCGACCATGGCGTCTGGACCGGCAGCGCCGCCTCGCTCATGCCGACATGGAGGCTCCGACCTTATGGACAGAGGTACGTCCACTCACAATCTGCCGTGCATGCAGATGAGAGCTACTTGACCAACGGCTACGCTGGGACACGACGGTGATCGACTGGGATCCCTCGGCATGCGCCGGTGAGCCTTGGCAGCTTCTCCAGCTTCCCTCCGCACCACCGACCCAGACGACTTCTGCCTCCGTCTCATAGAAGTCCGAGGCGCCACGTCTGCGCCAAAGCCAACCGCGCTCATCCTCAACACGTTCGACACCCTCGAGGCCGACGTCCTCGCCGCGCTCCGTGCAGAGTACCCTCGCATCTACACCATCGGCGCCCTCACCTCCCTTCTCGCCATGACTCCAGCCGAGAGCGGACACCACCGGGCTGAGCTTGGAAGCAGGACCCGAGTGCCTGACGTGGCTGGACACTCAGGAGGCCGTGCTCCGTCGTGTACGCCAACTTCGGCAGCAACACGGTGTCTCGCCGGAGAAGCTGGACGAGTTCGCGTGGGGCCCTCGCCGCTAGCGGCACCCGTTCCTCTGGTCCATCAGGGACGACCTCGTCCGCGGCGCGGCGGCCTCGGCCGCGCTGCCACCGGCGTTCGTGGCCGAGACGGCGGGGCGGTGCTACCTAACCTCGTGGTGCCCACGGAGCAGGTGCTTTGTGACGCACAGCGGGTGGAACTCGACGTGCGAGAGCCTCGCCGCCGGCGTGCCGATGGCGTGCTGGCCGGTGTCGCAGAACGCGTCAGCGAGGTGATGGGGAGCGGAAATGCGGAGGAGCGCGAGAAGTGGAGGAGGAAGCGGAGACGGCCGTCAGTAGCCCAGGTGGATCCTCGTTTGAGAATGCTGAGCAAGAGGTTTGAACATTACAGAATAATACGCTTCTTCGATCTCAATTTTTTCGTTTGTAAGTGTTCGATATCAATGTTCCTGATCTGAAGCAGGGTTTGAACATTACAGAGTTGTTAATGAAACAGAATTTGATCCCCACGTTACTGATCAACGTCAGGCGCAAATTATATCTTCCGGGGAGGGACATTGTTACTGTTCCTTATCATATAGGTCGCAATTTCTATGCGTAGCGTACATTGAATGTGACGCTACAACTGGTCCGCTAAGTCAACAGTTGCGACGCAGCGATTATCTAATCAGAAGAGAGCTTTACTGTCCCTGTTCATGAGACCACAATGTTCCTGATTTTTTAGAGACAGGATCTATACTAAAGAATTTAGACTCCCCAACAGCAGTGCTTTGGTTTTCATGACAATCTTGCCATGTGACTTGCAAAGCGCTCTAGGTCGGGCATCACTCGAGTAATCAAGGATGTGTAGACACCACGGTTTTCGAAGTTTTGCCACAGAAACACAAAAAAAATAGCAACGTATTTCTTTTTCGAGAGAATCTACACCTGGTATGGTACACGTGAAAATGCAGGGGATTATCATCCATGGTACTGTGCTGGCATTGCTTTCAATCTGTCAGCATCCTATTGTTCTTAGCAAAGAACAAAAAAAGCACGCTGGCTAGGCAATAGAGTCGTCAAACAGATGTCCATGTTCAAGCAACCTGGATAGTCAAGAAGTATTTGAATAGCAAGGAACTAATGGGCCTAACGAGTTTGACGAGTGCCAAACCCAATGGGGCAAGTTTCAGTGTAACCACATTGTTTGGCTTATCTGTGGGTCGCGTCAGGCATAGAAAATAGCAACTTTCAGCCCCAGATCAACGACAGTAGACGTTGTCTGCTTCAACAAAGTCGATCATCGCTCCCATTCAAGTTCATGGTAAGAGAACATCTCTCGTGGGTCATGACACCGGACATTCTATAGCAACTAAAAAGGAAAACTGCACATATAACAACAACTTCAAAAATATACCCGCGTTAAATATATGTTTCCACAAAAACACCTGGGATATTAAAGAAATCACCAGCCTTAAGTTTATGGAGTTTCCTAATATGCCAACATGTCTGGCTGCCACAAGCCAAGGAAACATAAAGTGTCTCACATCATTAACTTCCATGACGAAAGATACAGTCTGAAACATTCAACATTCAGTGCAGTAGGCTACTCGTACTGTTATCTTATGTCTGACACATAGTTCAATCAAACAAAAATTTTGAGTCCTAGGTGCAGATGAGTTGGTGCACATGTATATCTGAATTGATTGATTTATTAATTTGGCCCTGTTAACACACTTATCAATTCAGTCTATTATCACAGCACAGAAGTCTATTATCACAGCACAGAAATATCGTGTCTGATGAAGCAATTCAATCAAGTACTACTACCCCCTCTCATTATTTCCTCCCAAGAATAGATAAAACTAAATCACTAACAGCAGTACGCATCAGTATTCGGTAAGCTACAACAAGGAAGCCCTAACAAAGCTCAAAATCTCATTATCCATCAATCCTAGACTTGTCATGTGTGCATTCTAATAAGGTTCATTGCCATAACTCAGAGCTAGATTTAAGCAACTGATCATGAAACCAGACTCCTTCCATGAACATACTACAAAGCATAATCAGCGAGAGAAATAATTATTATGCATAGGTTCTGAACCAAATATATTTTAGAATTAAACGGCTGAGAAAACACCACAGTGACGCTACAGTTTAATAGTAGTACACAGTTCGTGTATAGCTCTAGAAAAAGAGAACTAGACAGCTAGACATGCTTACATTCAACATGTTATGCGCATAGCAATCGAATAATTAATTAGTGTTTCGAAATTACCCTTCTGATAGCAATTAACAATTAGCTTTCCAACAAATCAAGAGAAAGTATAGCTAAAAGGTGAAACAACATCGATTACATTCCTCAGAAAGTAGATTATAAAAACTATGCTGTGCGGTTAGTTAAACCATACTGACAACATAGGCAACACTTTCTGATACTTAGACTGCTAATGTGAGTTTTTATCTTGTGTTTTTCTTCCATCCAATATGATGTAGTACTTCAAAGTTCATGCCCCAAAAATATGACACGGTTATGAATTTGCAGCCAAGTTAATTTTTTTTTTAACAATAGCATAATATTTTGACATTACTTCACATCAACTTATTGTCCTTATATTCTTTATTGATTCATTTCTTCTACACTGAAATACACCAAAAGGAGGCGATAACTTATTTCACATATGCAACTTTTGAAAATGGAGTTGATGTATAATACAGGAAAGAAAGGTAGCAATTTAAAACAGGGTAGGGGTTCAAGCTGAGGAGAAATCAAACCTTTGGTACAAATCACAGGCGTAGGATTCAACATCAAGATCCTTATTTGCCACCCCCTCCCCACCATAGTTTGCTAGCTTTTCTATTTGATAGCCCTGGTCTACTTTACTGATAATTTGTCAAATCAAATTTACATAGATTCTGGTTCACTTTACTAGATACATACTTTGTATGCTATCTTCTATAACAAAGTAACAAACAAATAGAAGTGCATTACACAAGTGATCTTCTATAGCAGAGTAACAAACAAACAAAAGTGCATACACAAGTACATCTGTACATCAGTATAACTGAAAGCAACTCATTTTGTTGCTGTTTTAATCAGTAACACCCCAAAAATATCCATTTAAGTAAATATCACTATAGATTTTTGATAGGATTGGGCACCACAACATCATAAAGTTAGACCAGCATTGTAACGATAACTAAGTGGCTGATTTGGATACTATTGGAAATAAGAGGAGAAAAGGTTTAGCAACATAAAGAAATGGGTTAATAAAGACAATAAGGAATAATACGCAAAAATCAATGCAAGTACAATTCAAATTAGCGATGGAGCATTATAGAACATTTCAACTCAACAATGAGAGCACATAAAGGTTACATGGTTTATGGAGTCACAAAGACTTAAAGAAAAGCATCTACACAAGCATTGCTTGTCCTGTTCTAAAAAAAATGCTAGCATGCCCTTCTAGCACTGTGGTTGCAGTAGAGTCGACTTACAGAGCAGTACCAAGTCAAGCTCAGTTTCTCATTCTGCATCATCCAGTTGGCCTTTCAGCTTCTTCTTACTTCCCTTTGGTTTGGCAATAGGTGCATTCATGCCTGCCATTTTTGCATTATCTTTGCTCGGAGAGGCCCATTCGCTAGCCCACTGAAAGTTCATTAAGAATTTAGAAAATAGTCAGCATATCGTGTTTTTTTGTTGAAAAACCAAGATAGACCACAGAGAATACAAATTCAACTGATAAATGTGTACTGTGCTGACAGTTTGAACACTAGAAGATATAAGTGCAGCCAATTCGTGTAAAAGCGGATGTCATCTCAAAAAATTCTTGAGCAGGACATCCTCTGGACTTCCTAATTAAAAGCATCCAGAATAAAACATTTTCCTTGAGCCATCATGTATTTTACTTGGAAATTAGCAACCTCTACTGAAGCAAACGAAAAGAAATATTAAACAAACCAAACAGAACAGTATTGATAAATGATAAAGACGAGTACTTACGGTGCATTCCAATCTGTAAGTGTCTTCATTAACAAGATGTGTCCACTTTGTTCTGCCACTGCGCGCCGAAGTGCTTTTAACTTGCATGACCTTGGGCAGGATGCTCTTATCCATCTTATCCTCTCCAGTAGGTTCAGAGAAATCACGGCTGTAGATATCCTCTTTACCAGCTGACTGAATAACATCATCAGCACTCTCCTGGAAGAAGGCACCTTTGTGGTAATACTTTTGCATAAACTTCCACTTCTGTTTGTTCTGGTGAAGAGGCTTTGGATTCTTCCGCTCCCATTCCCGACGCTCCTCCTCAGTCATATTCCTGACCTTCTCAATCTCCTCCTTCTCCTTCAACCTTGCATCTCTTTCCTCCCTGTCCCTCTTAATTCTTGCTATTTTCTCTATTCTTCCATGACTCATACTCTTCTGCTTCATTCAACTCGTCATCTGTATCAACATCCTCAATGTTGGCCTCTTCATTCAGTGCCTTCTCAAATGTGTTCCTCTTTCTTAATCTCTTCAACCACAATCTTCCTAGTCTCAATCTTTCTAGCTTCCAGCCTCTTCTTAACAAGCTCCTCAAAGCTGCCGCTCCTCCTCCTCCAGCCGTTCACGCTCTGCAATGGTGTCTCGTTGTGACTTTGGTATGAAGACAGGTTTCACCATAGCAATGCCCATCTGCTCATCCTCAGAGTCCGTCTCATACTCAGATTCTTCTGACACCTCATCCTCAACTGGCTCCTCTTCTTCTTGAGGAAGTAGCTCCTCCTGCTCCCTTAAGAGCTGTCTCTCCCTTATCCTCCTCCTTCCGCTCCTCCTGGGCTTCCTCATCCTCCTCGTCGACATCAGCTTCCTGCCTCTCATTCTGCTCATCAACAGTTGACACAATCTCAGCCTGCCGTATACGGCGATGATCTGCCCTCAGCTCCTCCTTGTTCTCACGGGTTTCTGCGAGACGCCGCAGACCGGCGGTCGTCCTTCGCAGGGATGCCACCATCCTCGTCCTTTGGGAACGCCTTATCAAGGGAGAGCCGTGTTGTCCGGAGATCTATGTCCTCCTCAGCATCATCAGCCCACTCAGGGGCCTTTCCTGGCCAGTAACGCTTGACCTTGGTCTGGCCAATCTTGCCACGGGAGCTTGTCGCGAACTGCGATGGCCGCATCGCTTTACACCAGCGGCCACGGACATGGTTATAGCTGGTCAACCAATTCCCAACTCCTGCGTATACAATCAACCTGCAACGCGCACAGATCATAAAACAAGATCAGTACCATTTGGGTATGCCAGTAAAGCTTTGGTTCAGCTCCCCAAAGGAGATAGCAGACTTGACGCAGGGCACTGAACCACGGAACTTCTTCTTTCCCAAATTTTTACCGCGCCCTTAATGTGGGGGCCTAAACCGAGATTAAATCGAGAACCTTAATCGAAGCACGGGTGGATGAATTGCGTTATTAGACTAGCAGGTTACCAGGCAGCAACTAAATCCACAATTAATTGAACTAAGGGAGGGAGAAGAAGCTCTGTATTAGGCAGTTCGGCAATCATGAAAAACAGAAGAACGATTTCTTTCTCGAGGGGGAAAAAAAAGAACCCTTCTTAGAGGCACAAATCGACGCAGGCTAGGGTTTCTATCTCTGAGAGGAATGGCAGGTTAGCGTCTTTACCAGCAGCGGAAAAAGGAGCAGATCACAAGCCCGGCTGAATCTCCGCGCGGACCGCAGTCGAGCGCCAGGAGAGGAGAGGCGGGGTACAGGGCGGCGCGTCTCGACCGGGAAGAACGGCGGCTTCCCGTAATCCCGTTCCAGTTCGACGAAGAGGGTAGGGAAGAGAAGACGGGCCTCTCTCTTTTCCTTTCCTTCCTTTTCTTTCTTTTCTTTTTCTTTTTGAACAAAAGTCGGTTTCGCAGTTGTGGGCTTAACTGGGCCGATATGGGCTGGGGGCTGGGTTGTTGGATTCACCGAGAGCTGGGGCCGAGCATTCGACGTACGCGTTTTCATTATTTCACTTTTTTGTTCAATATAAAGACACCAATATGTGCATACATCAAATACTTATCGCGTAAAACATCATTTATTTTTTTTGACTCAAGTCAGTAGAGGAAGCCCCAACCTATTTTTTTTATAATTTTTTTTTTCGCTCCCAGGGAGTCGAACTTGAGTCTGCTAGGTGCTACTTAGGTGCACTAGGCTAGGAGCCCTTTCACTAAAACATTATTATTACAGTACAAAAGAAGGTAACTTAACGCCAAAACGATCTCTGAAAATTAAAATTACTTGAAATACTTTTTAAAATAACTAGTATAATGCCCGTGCGTTGCCACGGGTGATAAAATATTTCGTGAAAAAATAATATAGAACATCGTAAAAGACAATAATTCAATGATATTGTTATATTGTCGTAAAACAAATACAATTAAGATACTGTACAAGAACCTTTGGACTGACTCCTTTGCTGCTGATTGCCATTTCAACGCACAAACCCATGCAAAATAATCAGATTCTAAATCCTATTTGAGAAAAGTAGAAATAAAAATTCTACTGCATATATCAATAAGCTAGGTAAACCATCTAAGCCTAACAAACTCTTTTTTTTATATATATGTTTACCTTTGATGCAGCTAAGATAATGTTTCGCATATGTCATGTTTTATCTAGACTCAATCATGTATTATTTCAGTGTCTCAAAAAATTAGAGATGTTCATCTCACATCACTATGTAAAATAAAGTACAGAAAGATTGAAACTTTGTATTCAACTGTGGAAAATGTATCATATGTAAAACAAATACATTTAAATTTTTAATCTAGCCAACAATAAAGCATCCAGGAGTGGCAAGAGCACAAACTGTACATCGATTGTCTGATGCCTTGCCCTTGCCAATGCTGCATGGTTCCACCCTTTCTGACCTCTTCCTCCCAAACATTATGTATACCAACATATTTACTTGTTACAACACCATTTGAAACCTACAGCTCTTTTATGCAAATTTTCTTGTCCCTGATCCAGTCTAGCCAGCCAGGTATATGAAAAATGCATATCAGTAGCATGTGAAACAGATTAAAAAACTCAATGATGGTAAGTTCAACATTTCCTAATTAGAAGAATTCACATAATCACATTCCATCGATCGACAAACTATTTAGTGTAGATAATTGGAACAGTTGAAAAATAATTAAACCAATAGGTCAACTAACAATGGTTAATTCAACATTATCTAATTGGAGCCATTTCCATCCTGTCAATGGACTATTCAGTGTAGTATTGGAACTATTAGAAATAATTAAACTAACTGGTAGCATGTGTTGCTAAGCATGCAAACACCATTTATGTATCTATCAGCTGTTATCATTCCCAATCTTATCACAACCTCCTATGTCCTAGGTTCTGTCCAAACATCTTTCTCAGTAAATTTATTTTCCAGATTATCTCTTTCAGCTCAGGCATTCACCACATCTTGCGTCAGGAAGCCCTTTAGCACTCTGTAGCACAGTTCTAAGAACCTGGACAATGACATCTACTACTTTTCAATAAAAATAGGAAAAAACTAATACTTGTTTAGAATACCTTTCTTATGGAGAAATGCAGTCAGTCAAATTATATCCTACTTCTTGTTTCCCTTTTAAATAAATTTAGTAATCGATGTACGCTTGTTTAATAAACAACAAAATCCTGGGGCAGTCAATGTGTATGGCAACTTCAACTGTGAAGCACATTCTTATAAGTTTATCAGGCAAAGAAATTGCATTACAAAGGCCAAAAGTCCACGATCATAGCATATATATTTTGTTCTTAGACAAGTTACTTCCAATGAGAGATAGAAGTGCCATATAATAGCATGCTTCAAAGTTGCAGTAATGATGAGGAACCTACCTGGATACAAGCAACTTTGCCCAGTTGACTATTTACCTTGCAACATGGCACTTTTGCTCTTTTGCACTTTTCCAAATTTATAATTAGTTGAAGCCAATAGCCCAGCCAAGCATCTCCAGTTCCTCCATTCACTCATTCACCGATTCTAAAAAAAGGCTTAGATATGTAGTACACAAAAAGGCTAGCTTGTTACATGTGCAAATGGGTGAGCAAAGCACAATACATATAGACAACCTTGTATTGCTCTCCGACAACCCGTTTACACAGTTTAGGCCAAACTTAATAGCTAGTGCCAGTGTGCCACTGTTCCAACTGCAACCTTGTATTGCTCTCCCACAACTTTAGAGTTGTGAAGGTATATATTAATATACATGGTAGCTAGCTGAGATATGTTCCGAAACACCTACTATTAGAGTTGAGCATTGCTTAATTTAAGGACTTTTTCACTCTTTTTGAAGAGGAACACTGCATTATCAAACAATACACAATAATTTATTGGAGCTGGTAGACATTGCAAAGAGTCCAAGGAACTAAAAAAAACTCTCTTAGGTGTAAGCTGGGAGTACACGCTTAGATAAAATCCATTCATTCTTCACAAATTGAGCTGATATTCATGTCACAAATAAAATCCTATATGCACACAAATTTTTGCATAAAAAACAAGCTATAAATATATAGAATGCTTGATAGAATTGAAGTGTTTTTAAGGAACTAAGCAGGTCAAGGTAGCGGTCACTATATATCTTTTGTTGAGAAATGCCAAAAAACCATTTTCATGTAGCAGTAGGTGTTTCCATATGTGAAGTTCGGAGAAGGCACCGTGCCAGCCTTGGCAGCAGCGACGAGCATTCCCACTCCACCGTCATGTGACGCTCGAGCAGCAGGACGCCAACCCTTCCTCTTTGTTGTATTGCGCGTAGTAGAGGTCAACTCTAGATAAAGTTGTATTGCGCGTAGTAGAGGTCAAACTCTAAAGATAGACGAAGAATCCCAAATTGATGACGGTAGTGGTGGTGTAGATCGAACCTGAATCCCTGCCGGCTAGTGCGCTTGCTGTGTGTAGCTGACCCACTTGGAGATGCAAGAAGCCAAGAAGGGCCTGCTCCTGCCAGGAACCGTCGTCGTCGTCGCGCACAGGACTCGGCGTGCGCGGGGTTTGGCGCTCTCCCGGCGCGGCTCCTCTCCTTCCGTGCGTCAGCGCGTCCTGTGTGGGCGCGGATCGAGGACCCGGCCGGCGTGCGCTCCCGCGGGGAGGCTCGGTACGACGCAGGCGGCGGCGGAAGGGGCGGATCGATGGAGGAGGTGCGTGCGAATGGGAAGGGAGAGAGCAGAGAGACGCAGACACGGATCAAGGGCAGGTGGGGGTCCTGCGCCGTCGGTCGCTGGAGGGGGCGACGGGCACAGCGGGAGGGAAGGCGCAGGCGACGGGATGGCAGCAGTGGAGGCGCGGCGCGGGCGTAGGGTGAACAGGAACATCGCGGCGGTGACGGCATGGCGCGCGGCCGCGAGGCGAGGTCGAGGTCGCGGACACCGGTCCCGATGTCAAGGTGGATCGGGCGACGGGCGGTCGCGCAGCGAGAGGTCGGAGCGGTCGCGAAAGGAGCTGGAGAGCGTATAGGAGGGGCGGACGGGAGGTGGGTCGCGGTCTCGCGAAAGTTGTGCTCTACGACTACCCAATCGCTTTTTTTTTAGTAGTAGAGATATTACACGAAGGCTTTTTTTTGTTTTTTTTGCCTTCCTTCCTCCCATTGTTCCCCTTGTGTGTATGATATCTTCCAAGTAAGCCAACTCCAATCAGCGCCATGTTCAAATAAAAAGAGAAAAAAAAAACTAATGCAGTAATGCCTGCACAGCACGATTTCCACAATATTTTTTTTTGGATGTGGCAGGCATTTTTTAAAAAGGAAAAATGTCTATTTTACTTCCATCGCCTATCACTTTGTCCGCTTAACCTCCTGAACTAAATTTTGGTTCAATTTACTCTCCTAAACTATTTTATTTGGTGCAATCTACCCCTAATTAGATTTCGCTTTTTGATTTCAATTTTTGTGAACAGATACAAAACATGATGTTTTTATGCAAAAAGAATATACTCAGTAAATTTTTCAATGGTCATTTCATAGGTTAGGAATATTTAATACAAAATTGATCTTAGATATATAAAACTATAAAAAATTCATCTTCAAAAGAATATAATATATTTTTCTAACGTATGTTGCTAATGTTATAAGTCAAATAACGAAATATGAAAAACTGCAACTTGTACGCAAAGCAAAAATATCTAATTAGAGGGGTACATTGGACCAAATGAAATAATTTTGTTTTGTTAAAGTGATGCCTAAAGTTTTTTTGCTCCGCGGGTCAAGCGGAAAAGTAAATAGGTAAAGGGAGATGAAAATTGATTTTTTCAAGCATAGCACATTACCTGTGCACACAAGTATAATGCTACTAATGTAGCAAAATCCATTGCATGCATTTAGGGCGCGATAGAAAGAAAATAACGACCTTTTTAAGCATGTCTTATTCAACTATACTTTTTTAAGCCTGTTTCATTAGCATCAACATTAAGTACATTTTAATAGGTGATTTGTCATGTGTTTTATGCTAATGAATGAGACAAATATTGCGTTTATGTGTATGTTCAGATTGTATCGATATTTATTTAACTCAGCCAGATAATCCTATTACAAGTCTCAAATACACTCGACTTTAATTATCGGATAGTCCATACCCGTCAGATTCGCTACTTGCGCCGTACAGCATCCATTTCGGATTCAGATTATCCATAGTTGAATAGATGTTAAAAACATTCTTCATATCCGCCATAATTCAGACTTCGGAGAAGATCCAAAAATTATCTGCATCACTTAATTTCATCCGGAACTCTCTCCCACGCTCCCAATCCCAATTTGTTTACCATTTTATGGTGGTGAAGCATCGCGCAATATTGGGGAAATTGAGTTAGTGCAAACGGAGAGATTAGGGGACGCATTAGGCCCCTGGGAGATTTTAAGGTTCACATACCATTTTTAGAGGTTGGGGGATGAAGTAACGGCCTACGAACATCGGCCTTTACTTAGCATCCAGATATCCTATAATTTTTTTTATATCACAAGCTCCGTGCAACATAGAAAAAAATACTTACAACATCATAAATCATTGTTTGCAACATAAAATTACATTTCTTATCAACTATGAGATGAAAGAATTCTCACGTCAACATGGCATCATGTTTTATGTAACATCCATTGCAAAACATAATGTAGCACGTAGATCAATGATATGATGCGTCCACCTGTTGTGCTAAAAATGCCATTGCAGCATATTGACTTACTGAACATAGGCAACATCATAATATAAACACTTGCAACATCTGTGTTAAAACATTCATACAAAACATTTGCAACATTCTTCTGAAAGATTTGAACATGTAAGTTATCCGCTTGCAACGATGCAGGGAACCGAGCCACAAAAAAAAAAGACAGAACAGCATAGGTGGTGGAGGAAAGTAGGGAGGTATTGCTGCCAAGGAGTCGCATCGAGGGGAACACCCACCAATGGGAGCTCGCCCGTAGGAAGTCGCGCCACCGGCAGAGTTTTTAAAGAAAACAATACTACTTTTTTTTTCTGAAAAAACTGTCATTGAGGGAAGATAATAAGAAAGGTAGAAAATAATTTTAGAAAATGGGAAGAGGTGAATAGAGAAAGAAAAATACTTTTACGTGACGCAAAGGTTGAGGGTGAGCGCGCAAAGTTGTCTGAGCCTCTGCTGTCCTGCTTCAACTCTATGTACGCCGCACGGCAGTGCGCCGCCTGCGCTCGGTCGCAGCGCGGCGGTGGAGCTGGAGCAGCCGTGGGGAAAAGGACGCGACCTGCAAAATCAGTCGTTGCTGCAGTAACCTTTGCAGCTCCGAAGGACACGCGTTGTGCCAGTAAGATCGTTCGAACCATAGGGAGATTGATATGGGCGTCTGATCTCATGGTTGGTGCATGTGCATTGACGCCCGACAACGTTGTAAGTTTATCTAGACTAGGCAACCAGGTACACACCAACCTAACCAAATTTTGTTTGGTATTAAAGAAAAATCAATAAACACGCAATATATATATAGTTAAAGCAGTCGGTTAACTTGCTCGATGGCCTGCATTACATGCTTAAGTATGAAAGATTTGTATATTTTTCCTTTTACTCCTATGGTCCAAAACAAAGCAGTCCATACATAGTTGATAATGAGTCTGCCAAAATGCAACCATAAAACAGAAAATACCATGGGCACGATTTTGTTTCTAGGAGCAGTTGGTCAAGCCAACTGCAAAGAGGACTAACATGGAACATCTAAGTTTTGGTCAGTTTAACACTAGCACTTGGTAACCTCGCAATGCTCTACAAATGTTCAACTAATAGGTGTTCATGACCTCTATCAACTTCAGCTTTGGACTACCCAAAAAACAAACCATCAGCTTTGGGCATCGAAAAAATATTTCCATCCTGGCTTTTTACATTTGATGCTACTACGCAAAACTTTTGGGATTGATACAACAATCATATTAGATAACGGAGTTGGAAGCCATGGTAAGATATTTAAAAAACAATAGTATATACCATCCACACCACCTAGTCATTTTGAGGTCCAGATCACTCACATTCATCATCAAGGGTAGCATCTTTTGAGCACGGCGATTTAGGAAACATTGGTTATTTATCAGAGTTCTCACGCGTTGGTCGCATAGCCTACACTACATACGCCAAAAAACCACTGATTGGAGTTTAAACACCAGTCATCCATAATAATAAGTCTATAAACACTTGGATAATTTGTTCCTCCCATTCGAAAGATGATACCATACAATGTACAAGCTGAACCTCCCAAGATGAAAAATAATTAATAATACAGCTAAGGATGCATGCATGTCTAAAAGATGTACCATTGTCTTAGAATGGATCAACTCATAAACTTGTTCACATTGAACAGTCCGTGACGCTGCACTGATTCTCATAGGAAATATTCATAGTCACTGGATACAATGACTGATGCTTTGATAAAGAAAGTTGCATTGCATACAGAAATGCCATTTGATAGGCAGTGCCTGGAATGGTCAATCCTAAGGATTCAAGATGGGCTGTATATAAGACATAGACATTCAGCACATCGAGATCATAACAAGTGTTAAACCAACTTCCTCACGTGCCAACATAATCTCTCAAAAATATACGAACCTAATCTAGCGAACGTGGGGGCCACCAAAGTGTAAATATATATCAAAAGTACGTCAAACCAAGAAATCAAGCGTGCATATCCAAGATGTATCAGGGCATTCAATAAATAACAATATGTTGGCAATACCTTATTCTTCCTATTGTTAAACAGTTCAATGCAGAGGCATAGGCAAGGCATGGTATCAGCTACACCGTTTAACTGCCATGCCTATCAGCTAATACCAGTTAACTACACAAGAAATAACAGACTAGTAATCAGAGTGACAAAGCAACACAATACATAGACAAATTGCTATTAGCTAATATCAGTTATACAAAATGATAGTCTAGTAATCACAATGACAAGCAACAAAACATAATAGACGGCACGATATGCCAGATGACTCTGTACCAGATAACCTCACCACTATGCTGGGGCATGCACGCAAGTCCCAGAGATATGCCATTCTCTATTGAACTAGCCCACAAAGGACAGAATCTGAGTATGCAGAGTGATACCACACGAAGCAAATACAATTCGCACACAGCCAAGTACTGCAGTTATAAGATTGGATACTCAGCTGATTCCACACCAATTAATCAATTCTGCGAACACAGGAAAAGAGTTCTATATGTAGCCTCATTAAAGCCATCAAAGCATGATCGTTACAGAGATAATAATAACACACCAAACATGGGCAGATACTTATAAAGCAGCACTGCGCAAGATATGTTAAGAGGCATCTGTATACAAAGTCAAATTCGCCTCCTTATAATGGTAATCAAATAGTGCAGTCACTCTATATTAATGACTTTATTTAGTTCTACAAGCTCTGACAACCAGAACAGACAGCATCACATGTCTTCATTGATTCGTTCAAATAATCAGTGATAAACTCCTAGATTGTTTTCATAGGCTCTTTTGGTTTTTCAATGATAAACAAATTCACGAACAGATCAGATCATTATATAAAGATAACAAAGGAGGTATATACCATGGCCTTACTGTAATGTCTAAAGTGCTATATTGTGAGTTTTATTCTTGGAATTGTTTCTGATTGCTAGACGATAGTCTTGGGTGAGGCCCTTTTCATCACAAGACTACTGAATGAACCATTAAGCAACATTTTGCTAAAACTTGACTTCCAAACATAGTTCAGGTGAAATAGCAACTGTGCAAAAAAAATGTTTTTGATTAAATCTAGTGAATATAGAATTTAAGTTCGTGCCCTAGCATTGCATTTAGAACTAGCATAATGCATCTATCCCAAACTAATCAATGAACTGCATGATAATCAGTGTAGTTCAGAGGTATAACAGGGCAAAGCCTACCAAAAATAAGCTAAATTCATGGGTTCGTTCAAGGTGATTCAAAATTATTAATGCAAATAATCAAATTATGTATTGCACACCAATCTTATTGCAAAAATTCAATGTTAGGCGCGGAAAAAAATCTTCACCAAAGGATATGTAAAAGTTACAGATAAATTATTAGTGTGCTATTAATTTAATTTTCATACATGAGCTACAATCACATACACTTTAGCTTATTTTTACTTTATTCCCTTTGTTTACCAGTTTTTTCAAAAAAAAAGAAAGAAAAACTACACGTGCATCCGCAGGTGCACTTACCTAACCCAGCCTTATTTTCTTTTCGCCTATTGTGGCTGTAAGCCTAATAATTCCAATAGCTTTTTTCGCCTTATTGTGGTTATATTGAGCCTTATTATTATATTAATGCCCTTCGCTTTATCTGTGGGCTTGTATATTAAGTAAGCCTGGATGTAACGCGGTATAGAAGCAATGTATGCATTGGTAGCAAGCTTGGATCCTGTGAGTTGACCGTGAACTGGCCCAGCATACAGCAGGTCGCTATCCTTTCTGGTGTTTTCATCAATTATGCGCTCTTCTATCTCAGCTTCATCTCATCACTCATCCACTCCTTAATCGACCCGTTCTCACAGGGCTGCTCACAACAACAGCAGCAGAGTCACCTCCATCCTCATTTTCTTACGGAGATCCCAACGGCTTTCAGTTGAGCCACTTCCAGGTGAGCGGGTGAAACCCCAACGTGGCCTCTTACCTGGAGCTACCGGAGGACATGGACACGGAGTCAACAACCGCCCAGGAGGACTAGACGACGACAAAGTCGTCGGCGACCTCCTCCAAGGCCCCGGCCCCGAACCCAACAATCCAGGACCAGGACACGCCATTACGCACACTGCGCAAAGCGCACGAGAGAGCACGGCCTCGCAACACCAATCTGGCGAGGTCACCAGAGTTGATTGTTCAAGATCGTGCGCTCAAGGTTGACAAAGCGTCGAATTGCTCAGTCGGGTGTCTCTCCAATTGGAGACAATACCGTAGGCGCATCCCGGGTCTTAAGCAAGAGATTAAGGGTTTGAAGGGGCTTGGTGGGATTAAATTTTAAACCTGGGTAGGGTTCGCGACCTCCGCCGCCTCCGCAGGAGCGCGCGCGCGCTCCTGCCGCCTCTGCGCCTTCTCCGCCGCTTGCCCCGTTTCTTCGGGCGCCTCCGCATCCGCCGGCGTCCACCCTGCCATCCGTCGGCTGAACCCGCCGCCAGTGGCCGTGCGCTCCAGTCAGCCCGCGACCGTTGCTCGCGCAGGGTTCCGATTCGGATTTTTGCGCAGTGGCGCGCGGCCCTCCGTCCCCGGCGGGTGACCGGCGGCGCAGCGGCGCAAGCCTTGGCACCTGACCCAAAGAAAATACGATACGAGTATTTTTTTTGGGTGCGGGTGGAGGGTGGAGATCGGGAGATCGGGAGAGGTAGGAAAGCACATGCGCAATTCGGTCTGGGCTTTACCTGGGCCAAGCTGCGGCCCAAAAAATGGCTAATGCTGCTGGGTTGCCTTACGGAAAAGCAAACCTTTTTGTTTCTAAAATTAAAAAAAAAGGAAGCATATCATGTGCAAACTAACCTATCTGTGCAAACTATACAAACTTCAATCTAGGCCACACGATGTTGATCTAAGGGTACGCTCAGGTGAGGTGGGAGGGTGATTTGCAAGGTGGGATGGGTGATTTGCAAAGAGTGATTAGAAGCACTTTTGCAAATCACCCCTCCCACCTCACCTGAGCGCACCCTTAGATCAACATCGTATGGCCTAGATTGAAGTTTGCATAGTTTGCACGGATAGTTTGGTTTGCACATGATACGTTGCCAAAAAGAAAAACAAACCCTTTTACGATAGTAAAAAAATAAAAACAAACCTTTTTATTAGGTTAATGGCTCGTTTAATCACTTGTTTGAACTAAATCCTAGTTTTAGTTTATTGTCTGTTGTGCAAATCCCTGATCATGACACTTTTCAATTTAATGTTTGTTATTTAGTGTGGAGGAAAAAAGTCTACCTTACCCCAACTTAAGGGGGTCGACTAAATCACCCCCAACCAGTGAAACCGAATATTTTACCTCTTCAACTTTCCAAAATCGGTTAAATTACACCCGAAGTGGTTTTGGACTGCGGTTTGCTATAGTAACATGGTTTTGTCCTTTTCTTTTTATTTTGGCTTAATATTCGAAAATCATAGAGAAATCATAAAATTGAAAATATAATTTTATTTAACTTCACATGAGTAAATATACGCAATGAATGTATAATTTGGTATGCTTCAGTGTATATTTTTTTATGTAGCTTTAGATCTATGATTTTCTGTAACTAATTCATAGATGTAAAAAATTACTAAAGCATACTATATTATACTAACAAACATACCCATGCGTTGCTACGGGCAAAATATGATCAATTAATTTTACTACTACAAAATCTTAGACATCTATGTATTTTTCTGCTATGTTTGGATGTATGTTGCAAACCATGTGT
>JACEFO010003095.1:0-48093 GCA_015342445.1 Digitaria exilis
CGGCGAACGGCGTTCCCGACCGGGGAAACGTCGACCTAACTCACTAACCCCCCAAGATTCTTCTTAGACCGTTTAGCGACACACTACCGAGCTACCCAACTCCGGCCAACACAACTACAAAAAGCACGAGGACGGAGAAAGAGCTCTTACCCGCCGCGCGAACCGTCGACGGTGAGCTGCAGAGCGGGTTACGCCGGGCGTATGGAGCGGTGGAAACGAGCAAGGACGGCTGGACGAACGAGGAGATAAAGGCGATGCTTTTGGCTGGCTGTAGAAGCAGCGCGGAGCGGCTTAGACGGCGCTGCAGACCTCCGGCTCCAACGGCGGCGACGGAGGCGAGCAGGGAGCACAGCGCCGCAAAGAGGAAGAAGGAGCCCGAGGATGGCGGCTATATCAACGAGCGCGCAGCGCGTGTGAACACCTCCAGCTGCCGGACACCGCAAAGCTGTCCTTGCTCGGAGTCGACGCGTGGCCGCGCGAAGCGCGGTTCCGAGCGACGCCGGCGACGAGCTGCCTGCTTGTCTGACGTCCACCGTTTTTCCCCCATTTGAACCTCCATTTCACCGAGATTGAAGCTTCAATTTCTCCCAAATTCGTATGGCAACATCCAAATCTCCCAAATGAAATGTGTAGATGGATCATCCAAATTTCATTCTTACATTGGCACTTACCTCATTGAGCCACGAATTGAAGTTGAATTGAGCTTCAAAGTTACTGCTGCAACTTTATCCCCGAAATCAGAAACCTTTAACTGAACTTACAAATTACTCTCAAAATTTGAATAGAACCTGCCTCTGGTGCTAAGACAAATTGAAATTCACCTTCAGGAGTACAACTTCATAGTTGGAAGTTTTTGCAGAAAACTTCAAATTCGATCTCTAATTTGCACAAATTCAAATCTGCTGCAGTTACACTGAATTTTCTGAAAACATACTCTGACTGATTTTCTTTCCGTGTTTTTCTCCTTGATCTAGCCAATTCTGGAGTGTGATCCAACAACAAAAGTGTTCTTCATACTTCCCTTGACAACTTTGTTTAAGATACCTGGTTCATACAACCCACAGATCGACCACAAACTTGACTTGAAATTCGCTGCTCACTATGGAAATTCACCAAAATCTGAAATGGCTAAGTGTTGGTGTCGGATGGTGAATAGTGCCCCTTTTCTTTTTCCTTCTTCCATTAATTGAAGCATCATTCCCACAAAATGTTTCCACCACTTTGTGATCACTAAGTTCCTATCTCATAATCTATTATTTAGAATTTCTTTGCCTTTCGAATTTCCATTATTTCTCCCCCTTTGACTTTGGTCAACTAATGCTCCTTTCTTTTTCTTTTTAACTTGAACAAACCACTCATATTACATGGACTAGAAAATGTGGGAGGGTCACACGCGTGCACGACACCCGAGGGCGCCGGAGCCGTGCGCGGCGAGGGAGCTCGGCATCCCGACCATGGCGTTCGGACCGGCAGCGCCGCCTCGCTCATGGCCGACATGAGGCTCCGTGACCTTATGACAGAGGTTACGTCCCACTCAACAATCTGCCGCGGCATGCAGATGAGAGCTACTTGACCAACGGCTACCTGGACACGACGGTGATCGACTGGGTCCCCGGGCATGCCGCCGGTGAGCCTTGGCAGCTTCTCCAGCTTCCTCCGCACCACCGACCCAGACGACTTCTGCCTCCGTCTCATAGAAGCCGAGGCCAACGTCTGCGCCAAAGCCAACGCGCTCATCCTCAACACGTTCGACACCTCGAGGCCGACGTCCTCGCCGCGCTCCGTGCAGAGTACCCTCGCATCTACACCATCGGCGCCCTCACCTCCCTTCTCCGCCATGACTCCAGCGAGAGCGACACCACCGGGCTGAGCTTGTGGAAGCAGGACGCCGAGTGCCTGACGTGGCTGGACACTCAGGAGCCGTGCTCCGTCGTGTACGCCAACTTCGGCAGCAACACGGTGCTCTCGCCGGAGAAGCTGGCCGAGTTCGCGTGGGGCCTCGCCGCTAGCGGCCACCCGTTCCTCTGGTCCATCAGGGGACGACCTCGTCCGCGGCGGCGGCGGCCTCGCCGCGCTGCCACCGGCGTTCGTGGCCGAGACGGCGGGCGGTGCTACCTAACCTCGTGGTGCCCACAGGAGCAGGTGCTTGTGTGACGCACAGCGGGTGGAACTCGACGTGCGAGAGCCTCGCCGCCGGCGTGCCGATGGCGTGCTGGCCGGTTTCGCAGAACGCGTCAGCGAGGTGATGGGGAGCGAGGAGATGCGGAGGAGCGCGAGCCAAGTGGAAGGAGGAAGCGGAGACGGCCGTCAGCCCAGGTGGATCCTCGTTTGAGAACCTGCTGAGCAAGAGGTTTGAACATTACAGAATAATACGCTTCTTCGATCTCAATTTTTCGTTTGTAAGTGTTCGATATCAATGTTCATCTGATCTGAAGCAAGAGGTTTGAACATTACAGAGTTGTTAATGGAAACAGAATTTTGATCCCCACGTTACTGATCACGTCAGGCGCAAATTTATATTTCCGGGGAGAGGACATTGTTTACTGTTCCTGATCATATAGGTCGCAATTTCTATGCGTAGCGTACATTGAAATTGTGACGCTACAACTGGTCCCTAGTCAACAGTTGCGACGCAGCGATTTCTAAGTCAGAAGAGAGCTTTACTGTCCCTGTTCATGTAGACCCACAATGTTCCTGATTTTTTAGAAGACAGGATCTATACTAAAGAATTTAGACTCCCCACAGCAGTGCTTTGGTTTTCCATGACAATTTTGCCATGTGACTTGCAAAGCGCTCTAGGGTCGGGCACTCACTCGAGTAATCAAGGATGTGTAGACACCACGGTTTTCGAATGTTTTGCCACAGAAACACAAAAAAATAGCAACGTATTTCTTTTCGAGAGTAATCTACACCTGGTATGGTACACGTGAAAATGCAGGGGATTATCATCCACTGGTACTGTTGCTGGCATTGCTTTCAATCTGTCAGCATCCTATTGTTCTTAGCAAAGATACAAAAAAGCACGGCTGCTAGGCAATAGAGTCGATCAAACAGATGTCCATTTTCAAGCAACCTGGATAGTCAAGAAGTATTTGATAGCAAGGAACTAATGGGCCTAACGAGTTTGACAGTGCCAAACCCATGGGGGCAAGTTTCAGTGTAACCACATTGTTTGGCTTATCTGTGGGTCGGTCAGGCATAGAAAATAGCAACTTTCAGCCCCAGATCAACGAAGTAGACGTTGTCCTGCTTCAACAAAGTCGATCATCGCTCCCATCAAGTTCATGGTAAGAGAACATCTCTCGTGGGTCATGACACCCGGACATTCTATAGCAACTAAAAAGGAAAACTGCACATATAACAACAAACTTCAAAAAATATACCCGCGTTAAATATATGTTTCCACAAAAACACCTGGGATATTAAAGAAATCACCAGCCTTAAGTTTATGGAGTTTCCTAATATGCCAACATGTCTGGCTGCCACAAGCCAAGGAAACATAAAGTGTCTCACATCATTCAACTTCCATGACGAAAGATACAGTACTGAAACATTCAACATTCAGTGCCAGTAGGCTACTCGTACTGTTATCTTATGTCTGACACATAGTTCAATCAAACAAAATTTTGAAGTCCTAGGTGCAGATGAGTATGGTGCCACATGTATATCTGAATTTGATTGAATTTATTAATTTGGCCCTGTTAACACACTTCATCAATTCAGTCTATTATCACAGCACAGAAGTCTATTATCACAGCACAGAAATATCGTTGTCTGATGAAGGCAATTCAATCAAGTACTACTACCCCCCTCTCATTATTCCTCCCAAGAATAGATAAAACTAAATCACTAACAGCAGTACGCATCAGTATTCGGTAAGCTAACAGGAAGCCCTAACAAAGCTCAAATCTCATTATCCAATCAATCCTAGACTTGTCATGTTGCATTCTATAAGGTTCATTGCCATAACTCAGAGCTAAAAGCCGATCATGAACCAGACTCCTTCCATGAAACATATACAAAGCATAATCAGCAGAAATATTATTATGCATAGGTTCTGAACCAAAATATTTTTAGAATTAACGCTGAGACAAACCACAGTGACCCTACAGTTAAAGTGTACACAGTTCGTGTATAGCTCTAGAAAAAAGAGTTAGAAGCTAAGACATGCCTTGACATTCAACATGTTATGCGCATAGCCAATCGAAATAATTAATTATGTTTCGAAATTACCCTTCTGATAGCATTACAATTAGCTTCCAACAAATCAAGAGAAAGTATAGCAAAAGGTGAAAAACAACATCTTACATTCCTCAGGGTTATAAAAACTACTGAGGTTAGTTAAACCATACTGACAACATAGCAACCACTTTTTGATACTTAGACTTGCTAATGTGAGTTTTTATCTTGGTGTTTTTCTTCCATCCAATATGATGTATACTTCAAGTTCATGCCCCAAAAATATGACACGGTTATGAATTTGCAGCCAAGTTAATTTTTTTTAACAATAGCATAATATTTTGACATTACTTCACATCAACTTATTGTCCTTAATATTCTTTATTGATTCATTCTTCTACACTGAAATACACCAAAAGGAGGCGATAACTTATTTCACATATGCAACTTTTGAAAATGGAGTTGATGGTATAATACAGGAAAGAAAGGTAGCAATTAAAACAGGGTAGGGGTTCAAGCTGAGGAGAAATCAAACCCTTTGGTACAAATCACAGGCGTAGATTCAACATCAAGATCCTTATTTGCCACCCCCTCCCCACCATAGTTTGCTAGTCTTTTCTATTTGATAGCCCTGGGTCTAACTTACTGATAATTTGTCAAATCAAATTTACATAGATTCTGGTTCAACTTTACTAGATACATACTTTGTATGCTATCTTCTATAACAAGCAACAAACAAATAGAAGTGCATACACAAGTGTATCTTCTATAGCAAAGTAACAAACAAACAAAAGTGGCATACACAAGTACATTCCCATGGTTACATCAGTATAACTGAAAGCAAACTCATTTTTTGCTGTTTTATCAAGTAACACCCCAAAAATATCATTTAAGTAAATATCATCTATAGATTTGATAGGATTGGGCACCACAACATCATAAAGTAGACCACATTGTAACGATAACTAAGTGGCATGATTTGATACTATGGAAATAAGAGGAAAAAGGTTTAGCAAATAAAGAAATGGTTAATAAAGACATAAGGAAATAAGATACGCAAAAATCAAATGCAAGTACAATTCAAATTAGCGATGGAGCATTATAGAACATTTCAACTCAACAATGAGAGCACATAAAGGTTACATGGTTTATGGAGTCAAAGCTTAAAAGAAAAGCATCTACACAAGCGATTGCTTGTTCCTGTTTCTTAAAAAAAATGCTTGCCCTTCTAGCACTTGTGTTGCAGTAAGGCTTACAAAGCAGCTACCAAGTCAAGCCAGTTTCTCATTTGCATCCCAGTCCTTCAGCTTCTTACTTCCCTTTGGTTTGGCAATAGGTGCATTCATGCCTGCCATTTTTTGCATTATACTTTGCTCGGAAGAGCCATTCGTAGCCCATCTGAAAGTTCATTAAGAAATTAGAAAATAGTCAGCATATCGTGTTTTTTGTTGAAAAACCAAGATAGACCACAGAGAATACAAATTCAACTGATAAATGTGTACTGTGCTTGACAGGTTTGACAAACTAGAAGATATAAGTGCAGCCAATTCGTGTCAAAAGCGGATGTCATCTCAAAAAATTCTTGAGCAGGACATCCATTGGACTTCCTAATTAAAAGCATCCAGAATAAAACATTTCCTTGAGCCATCATATTTACTTGGAAATTAGCAACCTCTACTGAAAGCAAACGAAAGAAAATTAAACAAAACCAACAGAACAGTATTGATAATGATAAAGACGAGTACTTACGGTGCATTCCAATCTGTAGTGTCTTCATAACAAGATGTGTCCACTTTGTTCTGCCACTGCGCCCGAAGTGGTTTAACTTGCATGACCTTGGGCAGGATGCTCTTATCCATCTTGATCCTCTCCAGTAGGTTCAGAGAAATCACGGCTGTGTAGATATCATCTTTACCAGCTGACTGAATAACATCATCAGCACTCTCCTGGAAGAAGGCACCTTTGTGGTAATACTTTTGCATAAACTTCCACTTCTGTTTGTTCTGGTGAAGAGGCTTTGGATTCTTCCGCTCCCATTTCCCGACGCTCCTCCTCAGTCATATTCCTGACCTCTCCAATCTCCTCCTTCTCCTTCAACCTTGCATCTCTTTCCTCCCTGTCCCTCTTAATTCTTGCTATTTCTCTATTCGTTCCATGACTCATACTCTTCTGCTTCATTCAACTCGTCATCTGTATCAACATCCTCCAATGTTGGCCCTCTTCATTCAGTGCCTTCTCAATGTGTTCCTCTTCTTAATCTCTTCAAACCACAATCTTCCTAGTCTCAATCTTTCTAGCTTTCCAGCCTCTTCTTAACAAAGCTCCTCAAGCTGCCGCTCCTCCTCCTCCAGCCGTTCACGCTCTGCAATGGCTGTCTCGTTGTGACTTTGGTATGAAGACAGGTTTCACCATAGCAATGCCCATCTGCTCATCCTCAGAGTCCGTCTCATACTCAGATTCTTCTGACACTCATCCTCAAACTGGCTCCTCTTCTTCTTGAGGAAGTAGCTCCTCCTGCTCCCTTAAGAGCTGTCTCTCCCTTATCCTCCTCCTCCGCTCCTCCTGGGGCTTCCTCATCCTCCTCGTCGACATCAGCTTCCTGCCTCTCATTCTGCTCATCAACAGTTGACACAATCTCAGCCTGCCGTATACGGCGATGATCTGCCCTCAGCTCCTCCTTGTTCTCACGGGTTTCTGCGAGACGCCCGCAGCCGGCGGTCGTCCTTCGCAGGGATGCCACCATCCTCGTCCTTTGGGAACGCCTTATCAAGGGAGAGCCCGTGTTGTCCGGAGATCTATGTCCTCCTCAGCATCATCAAGCCCACTCAGGGCCTTTCCTGGCCAGTAACGCTTGACCTTGGTCTGGCCAATCTTTGCCACGGAGCTTGTCGCGAACTGCGATGGCCGCATCGCTTACACCAGCGGCCACGGACATGGTTATAGCTGGTCACCAATTCCCAACTCCTGCGTATACAATCAACCTGCAACGCGCACAGATCATAAAACAAGATCAGTACCATTTGGGTATGCCAGTAAAGCTTTGGTTCAGCTCCCCAAAGGAGATAGCAGAACTTGACGCAGGGCACTGAACCACGGAACTTCTTCTTTCCCAAATTTTACCGCGCCCTTAATGTGGGGGCCTAAACCGAGATTAAATCGAGAACCTTAATCGAAGCACGGGTGGATGAATTGCGTTATTAGACTAGCAGTTACCAGGCAGCAACTAAATCCACAATTAATTGAACTAAGGGAGGGAGAAGAAGCTCTGTATTAGGCAGTTCGGCAATCATGAAAAACAGAAGAACGATTTCTTTCTCGAGGGGAAAAAAGAACCCTTCTTAGAGGCACAAATCGACGCAGGCTAGGGTTTCTATCTCTGAGAGGAATGGCAGGTTAGCGTCTTACCAGCAGCGAAAAAAGGAGCAGATCACAAGCCCGGCTGAATCTCCGCGCGGCCGCAGTCGAGCGCCAGGAGAGGAGAGGCGGGGTACAGGGCGGCGCGTCTCGACCGGGGAAGAACGGCGGGCTTCCCGTAATCCCCGTTCCAGTTCGACGAAGAGGGTAGGGAAGAGAAGACGGGCCTCTCTTTTCCTTTCCTTCCTTTTCTTTTCTTTTCTTTTCTTTTTGAACAAAAGTCGGTTTCGCAGTTGTGGGCTTAACTGGGCCGATATGGGCTGGGGGCTGGGTTGTTGGATTCACCGAGAGCTGGGCCGAGCATTCGACGTACGCGTTTTCATTATTTCACTTTTTGTTCAATATAAAGACACCAATATGTGCATACATCAAATACTTATCGCGTAAAACATCATTTATTTTTTTTGACTCAAGTCAGTAGAGGAAGCCCCAACCTATTTTTTTATAATTTTTTTTTCGCTCCCAGGGAGTCGAACTTGAGTCTGCTAGGTGCTACTTAGGTGCTCTAGGCTAGGAACCCTTTCACTAAAACATTATTATACAGTACAAAAGAAGGTAACTTAACGCAAAACGATCTCTGAAAATTAAAATTACTTGAAATACTTTTTAAAATAAACTAGTATAATGCCCGTGCGTTGCCACGGGTGATAAAATATTTCGTGAAAAAATAATATAGAACATCGTAAAAGACAATAATTCAATGATATTGTTATATTGTCGTAAAACAAATACAATTAAGATACTGTACAAGAACCTTTGGACTGACTCCTTTGCTGCTGATTGCCATTTCAACGCACAAACCCATGCAAATAATCAGATTCTAAATCCTATTTGAGAAAAGTAGAAAATAAAATTCTACTGCAATATCAATAAGCTAGGTAAACCATCTAAGCCTAACAAACTCTTTTTTTATATATATGTTTACCTTTGATGCAGCTAAGATAATGTTTCGCATATGTCATGTTTATCTAGACTCAATCATGTATTATTTCAGTGTCTCAAAAAATTAGAGATGTTCATCTCACATCACTATGTAAATAAAAGTACAGAAAGATTGAAACTTTGTATTCAACTGTGGAAAATGTATCATATGTAAAACAAATACATTTAAATTTTAATCTAGCCAACAATAAAGCATCCAGGAGTGGCAAGAGCACAAACTGTACATCGATTGTCTGATGCCTTGCCCTTGCCAATGCTGCATGGTTCCACCCTTTCTGACCTCTTCCTCCCAAACATTATACCAACATATTTACTTGTTACAACACCATTTGAAACCTACAGCTCTTTTATGCAAATTTTCTTGTCCTGATCCAGTCTAGCCAGCCAGGTATATGAAAATGCATATCAGTAGCATGTGAAACAGATTAAAAAACTCAATGATGGTAAGTTCAACATTTCCTAATTAGAAGAATTCACATAATCACATTCCATCGATCGACAAACTATTTAGTGTAGATAATTGGAACAGTTGAAAATAATTAAACCAATAGGTCAACTAACAATGGTTAATTCAACATTATCTAATTGGAGCCATTTCCATCCTGTCAATGGACTATTCAGTGTAGTATTGGAACTATTAGAAATAATTAAACTAACTGGTAGCATGTGTTGCTAAGCATGCAAACACCATTTATGTATCTATCAGCTGTTATCATTCCCAATCTTATCACAACCTCCTATGTCCTAGGTTCTGTCCAAACATCTTTCTCAGTAAATTTATTTTCCAGATTATCTCTTTCAGCTCAGGCATTCACCACATCTTGCGTCAGGAAGCCCTTTAGCACTCTGTAGCACAGTTCTAAGAACCTGGACAATGACATCTACTACTTTTCAATAAAAATAGGAAAAACTAATACTTGTTTAGAATACCTTTCTTATGGAGAAATGCAGTCAGTCAAATTATATCCTACTTCTTGTTTCCCTTTTAAATAAATTTAGTAATCGATGTACGCTTGTTTAATAAACAACAAAATCCTGGGGCAGTCAATGTGTATGGCAACTTCAACTGTGAAGCACATTCTTATAAGTTTATCAGGCAAAGAAATTGCATTACAAAGGCCAAAAGTCCACGATCATAGCATATATTTTTGTTCTTAGACAAGTTACTTCCAATGAGAGATAGAAGTGCCATAAATAGCATGCTTCAAAGTTGCAGTAATGATGAGGAACCTACCTGGATACAAGCAACTTTGCCCAGTTGACTATTTACCTTGCAACATGGCACTTTTGCTCTTTTGCACTTTTCCAAATTTATAATTAGTTGAAGCCAATAGCCCAGCCAAGCATCTCCAGTTCCTCCATTCACTCATTCACCGATTCTAAAAAAAGGCTTAGATATGTAGTACACAAAAAGGCTAGCTTGTTACATGTGCAAATGGGTGAGCAAAGCACAATACATATAGACAACCTTGTATTGCTCTCCGACAACCCGTTTACACAGTTTAGGCCAAACTTAATAGCTAGTGCCAGTGTGCCACTGTTCCAACTGCAACCTTGTATTGCTCTCCCACAACTTTAGAGTTGTGAAGGTATATATTTAATATACATGGTAGCTAGCTGAGATATGTTCCGAACACCTACTATTAGAGTTGAGCATTGCTTAATTTAAGGACTTTTTCACTCTTTTTGAAGAGGAACACTGCATTATCAACAATACACAATAATTTATTGGAGCTGGTAGACATTGCAAAGAGTCCAAGGAACTAAAAAAAACTCTCTTAGGTGTAAGCTGGGAGTACACGCTTAGATAAAATCCATTCATTCTTCACAAATTGAGCTGATATTCATGTCACAAATAAAAATCCTATATGCACACAATTTTTGCATAAAAAACAAGCTATAACTATAGAATGCTTGATAGAATTGAAGTGTTTTTAAGGAACTAAGCAGGTCAAGGTAGCGGTCACTATATCTTTGTTGAGAAATGCCAAAAACCATTTCATGTAGCAGTAGGTGTTTCCATATGTGAAGTTCGGAGAAGGCACCGTGCCAGCCTTGGCAGCAGCGACGAGCATTCCCCACTCCACCGTCATGTGACGCTCGAGCAGCAGGACGCCAACCCTTCCTCTTTGTTGTATTGCGCGTAGTAGAGGTCAACTCTAGATAAAGTTGTATTGCGCGTAGTAGAGGTCAACTCTAGATAAAGAAGTGGTGGGTAGATCGAACCTGAATCCCTGCCGGCTAGTGCGCTTGCTGGTGTAGCTGACCCACTTGGAGATGCAAGAAGCCAAGAAGGGCCTGCTCCTGCCAGGAACCGTCGTCGTCGCCGCGCACAGGACTCGGCGTGCGCGGGGTTTGGCGCTCTCCCGGCGCGGCTCCTCTCCTTCCGTGCGTCAGCGCGTCCTGTGTGGGCGCGGATCGAGGACCCGGCCGGCGTGCGCTCCCGCGGGGAGGCTCGGTACGACGCAGGGCGGCGGCGGAAGGGGCGGATCGATGGAGGAGGCGTGCGAATGGGAAGGGAGAGAGCAGAGAGACGCAGACACGGATCAAGGGGCAGGTGGGGTCCTGCGCCGTCGGTCGCTGGAGGGGGCGACGGGCACAGCGGGAGGGAAGGCGCAGGCGACGGGGATGGCAGCAGTGGAGGCGCGGCGCGGGCGTAGGGTGAACAGGAACATCGCGGCGGTGACGGCATGGCGCGGCGGCCGCGAGGCGAGGTCGAGGTCGCGGACACCGGTCCCGATGTCAAGGTGGATCGGGCGACGGGCGGTCGCGCAGCGGAGAGGTCGGAGCGGTCGCGAAAGAGCTGGAGAGCGTATAGGAGGGGCGGACGGGAGGTGGGTCGCGGTCGCGAAAGTTGTGCTCTACGACTACCCAATCGCTTTTTTTTAGTAGTAGAGATATTACACGAAGGCTTTTTTTTGTTTTTTTTGCCTTCCTCCCATTGTTCCCCTTGTGTGTATGATATCTTCCAAGTAAGCCAACTCCAATCAGCGCCATGTTCAAATAAAAAGAGAAAAAAAACTAATGCAGTAATGCCTGCACAGCACGATTCCACAAATATTTTTTTTTGGATGTGGCAGGCATTTTTTAAAAAGGAAAAAATGTCTATTTTACTTCCATCGCCTATCACTTTGTCCGCTTAACCTCCTGAACTAAATTTTGGTTCAATTTACTCTCCTAAACTATTTTATTTGGTGCAATCTACCCCTAATTAGATTTCTCTTTGATTCAATTTTTGTGAACAGATACAAAACATGATGTTTTATGCCAAAAAAATATACTCAGAATTTTTCATGGTCATTTCATAGGTTAGGAATATTTAATACAAAATTGATCTTAGATATATAAAACTATAAAAAAATTCATCTTCAAAAGAATATATATATTTTTCTAACGTATGTTGCTATGTTATAAGTCAACTAACGAAATATGAAAACTCAACTTGTACGCAAAGCAAAAATATCTAATTAGAGGGGTACATTGGACCAAATGAAATAATTTTGTTTTGTAAAGTGAGCCTAAATTTTTTGCTCCGGGGTCAAGCGGAAAAGTAAATAGGTAAGAGAGTAAAATTGACTTTTTTCCAAGCATAGCACATTACCTGTGCACACAAGTAATGCTACTAATGTAGCAAAATCCATTGCATGCATTAGGCGGATAGAAAGAAAAATAACGACCTTTTAAGCATGTCTTATTCAACTATACTTTTTTAAGCCTGTTTCATTAGCATCAACATTAAGTACATTTTAATAGGTGATTGGTCATGTTTTTATGTTGAATGAGACAAATATTGCGTTTATGTATGTTCAGATTGTATCGATATTATTTAACTCAGCCAGATATCCTATTACAAGTCTCAAATACACTCGACTTTAATTATCGGATAGTCCATACCCGTCGGATTTCGCTACTTCCGCCTACACATCCATTCGGATTCAGATTATCCATAGTTGCATAGATGTTAAAAACACTTCTTCATATCCGCATAATTCAGATTCGGAGAAGATCCAAAAATTATCTGCATCACTTAATTTCATCCGGAACTCTCCCACTCTCGCAATCCCAATTTGTTTACCATTTTATGGCTGGTGAAGCCAATCGCAATATTGGGAAATTGAGTTAGTGCAAACAGAGAGATTAGGGGACGCATTAGGCCCCTAGAGATTTAAGGTTCACAATACCCATTCTTAGAGGTTGGGGGATGAAGTAGACGGCCTTACGAACATCGGCCTTTACTAGCATCCAGATATCCTATAATTTTTTTTTATATCACAAGCTCCGTGCAACATAGAAAAAATACTACAACATCATAAATCATTGTTTGCAACATAAAAATTACATTTGTTATCCAACTATGAGATGAAAAATTCTCACGTCAACATGGCATCATGTTTTATGTAACATCCATTGCAAAAAGTAATGTAGCACTAGATCAATGATATGCATGCCGTCCATCCTGTTGGTGCAAAATAGCATTGCAGCATAATTGACTTACTGAAACATAGGCAACATTCATATAAAACACTTGCAACATCTGTGTAAAACATTCATACAAAACATTTGCAACATTCTTCTGAAAGATTTGAAACATGTAAGTTTATGCACGCTTGCAACATGCAGGAAAACCGAGCAAAAAAAAAGACAGGGAACAGCATAGGTGGTGGAGAAGAAGTAGGGAGTTTGCTGCCAAGGGAGGTCGCTCGCGGGGAACACGCCACCATGGGAGCTCGCCCGTAGGGAAGTCGCGCCACCGGCAGAGTTTTTTTTAAGAAAAAATACTTTTTTTTTCTGAAAAACCTGTCATGTGAGGGGGATAAATAAGAAAGGTAGAAAATAATTTTTTTAGAAAATGGGAGGAGGTGAATAGAAAGTAAAAAATACTTTTTACAAGACGCAATATGTTGAGGGTGAGCGCACAAGGATTGTCTGAGCCTCTGCTGTCCTGCTCTATGTACTGCCGCCGGCAGTCTCCGCCTCGCTCGGTCGCATCGGCGTGGAGCTGGAGGCAGCGTGGGGAAAAGGAGGCGACCTGCAAAATCAAATTGTTGCAACCTTGCAGCGGAAGGACACGCGTGCTGCGGATAAGATCGTTCGCAACCATAGGAGATTGATATGGCGTCTGATCCATGGTTGGTGCATGTGCATTGGACGCCCGGAACATACGTTGTGGATTTATCTAGACTTAGGCAACCTAGGACACACACCTAAGCCAAATTTTGTTTGGTATTAAAGAAAAATCAAATAAACTACGCAATATATAAATTAAGCTAGGTTAACTTGCTAATGGCATGCATTACATGCTTAAGTATGAAAGATTTGTATATTTTTCCTTTTACTCCTATGGTCCAAAACAAAGCAGTCCATACATAGTTGATAATGAGTCTGCCAAAATGCAACCATAAAACAGAAAATTACCATTGGGCACGATTTTGTTTTCTAGGAGCAGTTGGTCAAGCCAACTGCAAAGAGGACTAACATGGAACCATCTAAGTTTTGGTCAGTTTAACACTAGCACTTGGTAACCTCGCAATGCTCTACAAATGTTCAACTAATAGGTGTTCATGACCTCTATCAACTTCAGCTTTGGACTACCCAAAAAACAAACCATCAGCTTTGGGCATCGAAAAATATTTCCATCCTGGCTTTTTACATTGATGCTACTACGCAAAACTTTTGGGATTGATACAACAATCATATTAGATAACGGAGTGGAAGCCATGGTAAGATATTTAAAAACAATAGTATATACCATCCAACACCACCTAGTCATTTGAGGTCCAGATCACTCACATTCATCATCAAGGAAGCATCTTTTGAGCACGCAGATTAGGAAACATTGGTAATTTATCAGAGTTCTCGTTGAGCATAGCCTAAAATAAATACAGAAAAAACCATGATTGGAGTTAAACACCAGTCATCCATAATAAAAGTATAAAACACTTGATAATTTGTTCCTCCCATTCGAAGAAAATACAATCGTACAAGCTGGAACAAGCTCCCAAGAATGAAAATAATAAAAAGCAGCTAAGGGATGCACTAAGCATGTCTAAAAGATGTACCATTGTCTTGAAATGGATCAACTCTGAACTTGCCACATTGAACAGTCCGTGACGCTGCACTGATTCCTCATAGGGAAATATTCATAGTCCTGAATACAAACTGATGCTTTGATAAGAAAGTTGCATTGCATACAGAAATGCCATTTAGATAGGCAGTGCCTGGAATGGTCAAATCCAGGGATTCAAGATTGGGGGCTGTGATATAAGCATAGGACATTCAGCACAATCGAGATCATAACAAGTGTTAAAAACCAACTTCCTCACTGTGGCCAACATAATCTCTCAAAAATATATGAAGCTATCTGGCGAACGTGGGCGCCACCAAAGTGTAAATATATATCAAAAGTACGTCAAACCAAGGAAATCAAGCGTGCATATCCAAGATGTATTCAGGGCATCAATAAAGTAACAATATGTTGGCAATACCTTATTCTTCCTATTGTTAAACAGTTCAATGCAGAGGCAGGCAAGGCATGGTATCAGCTACACCGGTTAACTGCCATGCCTATCAGCTAATACCAGTTAACTACACAAGAAATAACAGACTAGTAATCAGAGTGACAAAGAACACAATACATAGACAAATTGCTATTAGCTAATATCAGTTATACAAAATGATAGTCTAGTAATCACAATGACAAGCAACAAAACATATAGACGGCACGATATGCCAGATGACTCTGTACCAGATAACCTCACCACTATGCTGGGGCATGCACGCAAGGTCCCAGAGATATGCCATTCTCTTTGAACTATGCCCACAAATGGACAGAATCTGAGTATGCAGAGTGTAACACACGAAGCAAATACAATTTGCACACAGGCCAAGTACTGCAGTTATAAGATTGGATACTCAGCTGATTCCACACCAATTAATCAATTCTGCCGAACACAGGAAAAAGAGTTCATATGTAGCCATCATTAAATGCATCAAAGCATGATCGTTACAGAGATAATATAAACAGGTACCAAGACATGGGCAGATGACTTTAGTAAAGCAGCACTGGCAAGATATGTTAAGAGGCATCCTGCATATACAAAGTCAAAATTCGCCTCCTTTATTGGTAATCAAATTAGTGCAGTCACTCTATATTAATGACTTTTATTTAGTTCTTACAGCTCTGACAACCAGAAACAGACAAGCATCACATGTTCATTGATTTTTCAAAATAATCAGTGATAACTCCAGATGTTTTCATAGGCTCTTTGGGGTTTTCAAATGATAAAACAAATTCACAGAAACAGATCAGATCATTAATAAAGATAACAAGGAGTGTATATACCATGGCTTACTGTAATGTGCTAAAGTGCATAATATTGTGAGTTTATTCTTGGAATTGTTCTGATTGCCTAGACTGATAGTCTTGGGGAGGCACCTTTTCATCAACAAAGAACTACTGAATGAACCATTAAGCAACAATTTGCTAAACTTTGACTTCCAAACAATGAAGTTCAGGTGAAAATAGCAACTGTGCAAAAAAAATGTTTTTGATTAAATTCAGGAATATAGCAATTAAGTTCCCACCTAGCATTGCATTTAGACTAGGCATAAGATGCATCTATCCCAAAAATAATCAATGAACTCATGATAATCAGTGGTAAGTTCAGAGGTATAACAGGGCAAAGCCTACCAAAAATAAGCTAAATTCATGCGTTCAAAGGTGATTCAAATTTATTAAATGCAAATAAGTCAAATTATGTATTGCACACCAATCTATTGCAAAAATTCAATGTTAGGCGCGAAAAAAATCTTCACCAAAGGATATGTAAAAGTTACAGATAAAATTATTAGTGTTGCTATTATTTAATTTTCATACATGAGCTACAATCACATACAGCTTTAGCCTTATTTTTACTTTATCCCTTTGTTTACCAGTTTTTTCAAAAAAAAAAAAAGAAAGAAAAACTACACGTGCATGCCGCAGGTGCACTTACCTTAACCCCAGCCTTATTTGTCTTTTCGCCTTATTTGTGGCTGTCAAGCCTTAATTCCATAGCTATGGCTTTTCGCCTTATTGTGGTTTATTATTGAGCCTTATTATTTATATAATGGCCTTTCGCCTTTATTCTGTGGCCTTGTATTTATTAGCTAAGCCTGGATGTAACGCGGTATAGAAGCAATGTAGGCATTGGTAGCAGGTTTGGATCTGGTGAGTTGACCGTGAAACCTGGCCCAGCATACAGCAGGTCGCTATCCTTCTGTGTTTCATCATTAGCGCTCTTTCTACTCTCAGCTTCATCATCATCACTCATACCCACTCCTTATCGACCCGTTCTCACCAGGGCTGCTCACAACAACAGCAGCAGAGTCACCGTCACTCCTCATTTTCTTACGGAGATCCCAACGGCTTTCAGAGCTTGAGCCACTTCCAGGTGAGCGGGTGAAACCCCAACGTGGCCTCTTACCTGGAGCTACCGGAGGACATGGACACGGAGTCAACAACCGCCCAGGAGGACTAGACGACGACAAAGTCGTCGGCGACCTCCTCCAAGGCCCCGGCCCCGAACCCAACAATCCAGGACCAGGACACGCCATTACGCACACTGCGCAAAGCGCACGAGAGAGCACGGCCTCGCAACACCAATCTGGCGAGGTCACCAGAGTTGATTGTTCAAGATCGTGCGCTCAAGGTTGACAAAGCGTCGAATTGCTCAGTCGGGTGTCTCTCCAATTGGAGACAATACCGTAGGCGCATCCCGGGTCTTAAGCAAGAGATTAAGGGTTTGAAGGGGCTTGGTGGGATTAAATTTTAAACCTGGGTAGGGTTCGCGACCTCCGCCGCCTCCGCAGGAGCGCGCGCGACGCTCCTGCCGCCTCTGCGCCTTCTCCGCCGCTTGCCCCGTTTCTTCGGGCGCCTCCGCATCCGCCGGCGTCCACCCTGCCATCCGTCGGCTGAACCCGCCGCCAGTGGCCGTGCGCTCCAGTCAGCCCGCGACCGTTGCTCGCGCAGGGTTCCGATTCGGATTTTTGCGCAGTGGCGCGCGGCCCTCCGTCCCCGGCGGGTGACCGGCGGCGCAGCGGCGCAAGCCTTGGCACCTGACCCAAAGAAAATACGATACGAGTATTTTTTTGGGTGCGGGTGGAGGGTGGAGATCGGGAGATCGGGAGAGGTAGGAAAGCACATGCGCAATTCGGTCTGGGCTTTACCTGGGCCAAGCTGCGGCCCAAAAAATGGCTAATGCTGCTGGGTTGCCTTACGGAAAAGCAAACCTTTTTGTTTCTAAAATTAAAAAAAAAAGGAAGCATATCATGTGCAAACTAACCTATCTGTGCAAACTATACAAACTTCAATCTAGGCCACACGATGTTGATCTAAGGGTACGCTCAGGTGAGGTGGGAGGGTGATTTGCAAGGTGGGATGGGTGATTTGCAAAGAGTGATTAGAAGCACTTTTGCAAATCACCCCTCCCACCTCACCTGAGCGCACCCTTAGATCAACATCGTATGGCCTAGATTGAAGTTTGCATAGTTTGCACGGATAGTTTGGTTTGCACATGATACGTTGCCAAAAAGAAAAACAAACCCTTTTACGATAGTAAAAAAATAAAAACAAACCTTTTTATTAGGTTAATGGCTCGTTTAATCACTTGTTTGAACTAAATCCTAGTTTTAGTTTATTGTCTGTTGTGCAAATCCCTGATCATGACACTTTTCAATTTAATGTTTGTTATTTAGTGTGGAGGAAAAAAGTCTACCTTACCCCAACTTAAGGGGGTCGACTACATCACCCCCAACCAGTGAAACCGAATATTTTACCTCTTCAACTTTCCAAAATCGGTTAAATTACACCCGAAGTGGTTTTGGCGGCGGTTTGCTATAGTAACATGGTTTTGTCCTTTTCTTTTTATTTTGGCTTAATATTCGAAAATCATAGAGAAATCATAAAATTGAAAATATAATTTTATTTAACTTCACATGAGTAAATATACGCAATGAATGTATAATTCGGTATGCTTCAGTGTAATTTTTTATGTAGCTTTAGATCTATGATTTTCTGTAACTAATTCATAGATGTAAAAAATTACTAAAGCATACTATATTATACTAACAAACATACCCATGCGTTGCTACGGGCAAAACATATGATCAATTAATTTTACTACTACAAAATCTTAGACATCTATGTATTTTTCTGCTATGTTTGGATGTATGTTGCCCAACGAAGTACATTACCCTCATTAAGGATATGTACAAGGATGCTATAACATGTGTCCGGACTTGCGATGGCGACACCACTGACTTCCCTATTAGGATAGGCCTACATCAAGGGTCAGCATTGAGCCCTTATCTGTTCGCTTTGGTGATGGATGAGGTCACTAGAGATATACAAGGGGATATCCCTTGGTGCATGCTCTTTGCTAATGATGTGGTGCTAGTCGATGAGAGTAGGGAAGGTGTTAATGAGAAGCTAGAGCTATGGAGACGCACATTAGAGTCGAAGGGGTTCAGACTTAGCAGGACCAAGACTGAGTACATGATGTGCAATTTTAGTGGGACTAGGCACGAGGATGGAGACGTTAACCTCGACGGACAGGTGGTCCCCCAAAAGGCTACTTTTCGGTATTTAGGATCGATGTTGCAACAGGATGGCGACATTGATGAAGATGTTAAGCATAGAATCGCAGCAGGCTGGATGAAGTGGCGTCAAGCCTCTGGCGTCCTCTGTGATCGGAGGGTGCCACAAAAGCTGAAGGGGAAGTTCTATAGGACGGCGGTTCGACCGGCGATGTTGTACGGGGCGGAATGTTGGCCTACCAAAAGGCGACATGTCCAGCAACTGAGTGTAGCAGAGATGCGGATGTTGCGATGGTCTTGCGGGTACACATGAAGGGATAGAGTTCGGAATGAAGACATTCGGGAGAAGGTCGGGGTGGCACCCATTGAGGAGAAATTGACCCAACATCGGCTGAGATGGTTTGGACATGTCCAACGAAGGCCCTCGGAGGCGCCGGTGCGTATTGGGGTCCTAGGGCGGGCCAATAACATAAAGAGAGGTAGAGGTAGACCTAGATTGACTTGGGACGAAGCGATAAACAGAGACCTTAAGGAGTGGAATATTCCCAAGGAGGTAGCTTTCGATAGGAGCGCTTGGAGACTTGCTATCAACGTTCCTGAGTCTTGAGCTTTGTTTCTTGGGTTTCATCTCTAGCCTACCCCAACTCGCTTGGGACCAAAGGCTATGTTGTTGTTGTTGTTTGGATTTATGTCGCAAACCATGTGTTATTAAACCTGGGTTAGGGTTTGCGACCTCCGCCGCCTCCGTGCGCCGCGTCGCGCCTTCTCGCCCCTCCCTCCCTTTCTTCGTGCTCCACCACCATCGCCCGCTACTATTCATCCCCCGTCGCCTCTGCACCCGCCGACGGCCACTCCACCGCCGTCGGTTGACCCCGGCGGCCGGTGACCGTGCGCTGCAGGCGGCCCGCGACTGGCGCTGGCGCAGGGTTTCGATTCGGATTGTTCCGCAGCCGCGCGCGGCGCCGCACTCCGGCCCCGGCGTCTGACGGTGGTGGCTCGGGATACAGGCGGGTGACCGGCGGCGCATGCCGTGGTAGGAGATGACCGGATGAAAAAAAAGTTTTTTTTGTGGGGACTGGGGTGGCGGCGGCGGCGCGCAGAGGAGAGGTAGGACAGCACAATTCGATCTGGGTTGTACATGGACCAAGCTGATATACGGCCCAAAAGTCGCGAATGCTGCTGGGTGCCTTACAAAAAAAAACAACCTTTTTACTCACTTATTTGAACTAAAGCCTACTTTTGTCTATTTTGCAAACCTCTAATCATCACACTTCAATTTAAATTTCGTTAGTTTGTGTGGAAATATGATCATGCTCCTTCCTCTTGAAATCGCAATGGCGCCAGATATGTTTTGTTTTTTAGCTCTGATGCATAGTATATATGCATTAATTTATTAAGAATACTTGTGTTCTTTGGCCTATGATTTCTAGGAGTAAGAAAGACGAGTTTATTAATGTGGTAATCGTTATTGTTGGGTTTTTTACCACATAACTTTCGTCCTACCACAAAAATCTGATAAATTCGTTATTTTTCCATATGTGTTTGATATTGGTCGCATTGAATATTTGACACACTTATCTAGAGTAATAATCATATTGAACTTAGTGGAGCATAAAAGAAATCATTTTCATATTTTCAATCTTACTGCTTAATTGTTATCATTGATTTCCTTGGTGATGATTTTTCAGCCAAAAATACTTTCCTTAGGCAAATTTGGCACGCACAATTAATGTACACAGAGCAGTGCAGCACTACTAAACTGCAGAAATAATTTATTCATAATTTATAGATTTAAATAAACTGTTTCTTAAAAGTTGAAGTAGAGGTAGATTTACCTGATCCTGCTGGTGGCGTCTTCATGCTCGCGATGCAGCCGGCAGCCGGCAGCGTGGTTGTACTTGTATAGTTGTATGGGTCTGTTTCACGTTCAGATTCGGTGCCTAGTGTGCCTTCATGCTGGGGACGAGGTGTCGAGGACAATGTATATGCGGTGGTGATCTCTCGATCATCACCAGCGAAATAATCGAAGTCAACTTTCTTTGAGTTCGCACACATGCATGCACCTCTTTTTCTGGTAGCGAGAACCACGGATTGACTGCGCCGTCAGCTTCGCCATATACGTCAGCCGTGTCCGCCCCAATGCTACCTTTCGTCATATTTCCTTTCCATGCCCTATTGTCCTGGTATTTGCTATCCTACCTTGATTTATCATTGGTATATGCGCCATGAATACAGATTTACATAGGGATCGGACAGATTGAGTTCGAATCAAACACTTTTTCGTATCCAGATGTTGCGACATGATGACATCCAACTAGAAGGAATTAAGCCATTTCTTTTCAAGTTTTCACATGTCATAGTACTTTTGCTAATGGTTCGCAAAAAAAATATTACTTTTGTTAATACACATACAGAAAGTTTGTTACTCTTCACTTTCTTGAACCGCAGAGTTAAATTAGTTTTTTCTAATTAAACATAGAGTTAATTGTGTCATTAGTACGTAAACTCGGCGAGGGGGTATAGCTCATTTTGGATCAACAAATTATCGTGTGGGTGAAGATAAATCACTTGGACGACATGTGGGCATAAAAATGCCACAAGACAGCTTATGTGTTACTCGGTGTTTTTTAAGAAGTCTTTGCTCATCATCCAATTTATTTGAGTTTAAAAATATTTATTTTAGGTTTAAATTTTTTGTATTTTTTGTGTGGTAAATTATTTAGAAATTATACTTGCTATAAAAATAAAATAAGATAAAGATCAAGTTATACGTTTCTTGTTGATGGCATGTATAGTGTAAACAGAAATTTTGACTTTTTATTCGTAGCTTAAATGCATGTTAAAAAGCCTTGGTTACATAGAAATTGTTGATTATTGTTTTCTGTTTGACTACTCAAACCATGGTTTACGCATAAACAACAACAACAACGTGTGAAGATAGTCAATTCAGACAAAAAAACACCTTATCATCACTCATCTTTCAACTTTAAGTCTTTCTCTATCACCAAAGCCTTTGTCAAAACTTGCTCCAAGTGATAAATCAAATAAAAACAAGAAAAATAAAGTAGGTGATATTCACAATAATAGTGTTTATGGTTTTTTGTATGTATAAGGATTAAATGTATGCTTAGGCTGCCTATGCGGTGTTTTTTACCGACATGTCATCTTGGCGATCTATATCTACTACACCTACATGCCAAGTTGTTCTAAAATGAGCAAGTTGATGTACCTAAGTGCACCCAGTTACAGTAAGTTGAGTTTCATTAGGATTAAACTCTCCCTCTTAATTATCTTATGATGCAAAATTGCCAATGTGGCAGTGAATATAATGTCTCCAATTTTCATAAAACCCCCATTGATACTAGTCAGAATAACACTTGGCTATTAATACTAATGCTCAATGGTCAAAACCTATTTGCCTACTTGTGGGCAGCAAACCTCTGGAATATATTGATTGCTATTTGTTTACCAACCGTTCCCTATAATGCCCGACTAATAATGACCGACTGGAGATCACTGACAGATTGACTAAGGGGAGATTGCTGACGGTATAAGCTCAGTTATCCCCCTTCCAGCATATTTTCTGGGTGGTTAAAAAACTGCTTGCCATTTTTAAGTGCCTATATTTCTCTCAAGTATATAGCCAAGTCCATATAACTTATAAGTTGGTTCTTGGTCCAATTTATTTAGCTATGTTATTTGGCCAATTTACCTCATATTACAGTTTAGCTTTTGTTTCTCCATATAGAAGTGAAATTTTAATTTTATTTTTTGTAGGATTGCAATGTATATCATGTAAGTCAAAAAAATATGTTATGAAATTTCTGTCATTATTTTTCTTGCAATTTTGTATCCCAAGGATAATTTTATTATTAAATTCCCTTCCCTAAAATCCATGATCTATTTTCTTAACAAATGCTATGATGTTCCCTGTTCATCTAGCAAAATTTTAGTAGGACTCCGTAGAAATAAAAAAAATCTTATTAAAGTTTAGATGAAGCAAAATTATATAGTTTACATGGGCAAATACAACAAAACAATAGTATACGAATTGTTTGGATATTGGGTAATTGAAATAACCACATAAATAAAAAAATTCACAAATAACTATTTTAAAATAAGAAAGGAAAAAGTACCCAAAAAATCCACAATTTTGTGGACAACCCTGTCATACCCGGTTTTAGAAAGAAAACCGAGTATATCTCATATGTGTGCCAGGATCAAATTTCACACATATGATTGACCGTGAGTGAATAACAGAAACAGTACTCAAACGAATATTTAATAAATAAAGTATTTATTACACTCACGAATAAGGCACAAAGGCCAAAATAAACTGGTTCACACGATAACTAAGACGATAACTCCAAAAGCACTCCACAGGCATCTGACTGGTGGAACACACGCCTAGAACTTATCAAGATCGCTGAGGTACTCCGCTCCATTATTACCTTCTGATCCAATATAAGCAAGGGTTAGTACACTTATGGTTGGTACTCAACAAGTGGGGGAAATATGCAAGCTATCAAGGAAAGACTTGGTTTGCAGCGGTTAGCATTTTAGTTGGTCAAGTTTTATTAACAAGCAACTATTTACTAAGATATAAGTATGTACCACCCCATATTAACAATAAGTAAGCATAAAGTAAATCATAAACATAACCAATAACATATGCATGCAATGATTTGATTTCATGTTTCGATAGATTAATCACGTGAGCGTCCAGGCCGTTCATGACCACGAACACGGCTGTTATAACAGTTTTACACTCTGCAGAGGTTGTACACTTTCACCACAATTCGCGTAAAAGCTCCGAAGAACTTTGGACCCAACCATGCAGTGCGGGCCAGGCACGTACCACACTTCCGAGGTGTGACTGCATAGGGACGCTACGAAGCCTTTACAAAGAATTCCTACATGTGTGTTTGTTCCCAGTACCGACGGTTTCAACAGAAGATACCCTCTTCCGATCCCCGCACCAACACATCCACAAACCAATAACAGCCCAACAGGCAGCACAAACACAACATGTAGTTCATCTAATTATTCAGCTAAGACCAGAGCCATATAGTATTGTGGTTGTACGGTTAATCCTGGGTGGTTCTCCATGTTCCGATTAACATGGTGATCTTGTATTAACATAACAAGATATAAATAATAAGGATATTCATCAATGTTGGATAGAACCCATCATGAACCAAGGTTAAGCATCTAGCATAGCTACCCAACATAAAAGTAAACCCGGTGTATCAAGGCTTAGGTGTAAAAGACTAGTCATCCTTAAATAGGACCCATCAAATTAATGCATCGCGATCATAAATATAAATTTTGGTGTCATGCAATGTGTATAGGTTCAAAAGAGTATGCATAGGGGGAAATCCACTTGCCTTGCTCAAAATATTGCGGTAGCTCCTCCTCGTAGACTTGATCTTGATCTCCCTCGAACGGACCGTTCTCTATACGAATCGCACAAGCATTCAATCAAAAAAAGCAAAACAATACACCAAACAACTTTTAAAGACGCAAAGACGTATCTAAAACTATTCTTGATGAAGAGACGATCGCGTGAGCGCAAAGATCACTAAAAACGGATTTAAAACGGTAAAGATATGGCTAAAACAAGGTTTAGGGCTTCTTTGAACTAAATCTAACTCTCCAGGGGCTTAAACAGAAGAAACCAGGGACCTAAAACGTAATTTTATATAAAAACAGAAGGACTTTTGTGAAAAATGACGCGACAGGATGGCGGGTTAGATTTTTAGAAAGCTCAGGGGTTAAAACAAAAAGAAAAGGACCTAGATCTAATTATTTTTGAACTGGGTTGGACCGCAGGTTGAATCCTATAAAATAGAGGGGCTTTTCTGCAAAAAGGCGCGGCTGACCGGCACGGCTCGGTTTGACTCGAGTCAGGATCGTTTTCAACCGTTGGATCTGGATCTAGCGGCTGAGATCAAAGGGGCAAGCCGGCGACAGAGCGACGACGACGCGCGGCGGCGCTCGGCCGGAGACTCGCCGGAGATAAGCGAATCTCGAGCTAGAGAGCTCGGTTTTCATCGATTCAAGGCTTGGGAGAAAGCTTGAGATGTGGGGAACCTATTTTGGGGGTTCTCGACGAGGATTGCGCAACGTAGGAGGCTTGCAACGGCGAAAGGCGGCTCGGCTACGACGGCGGCGCGACGCGACGACGAGAGAGCGAGAGAGAAAGAGATTGGAGGCTCGGCGAGTTCCAAACCTTCACGCGAAGCAGGCCGACGAACTTGAAGCGACTACGGCGACCTCAAGAGCTCGAATCGCAACGACGGCTTAACCCTAGGGTTTGCGGCGGCTTGAAGCTCTAGGCGACGGCGGAGGCTCGGGCTTTGGGTTGGGGATCGATGGAAGCTCGGGCGGCAACTTATAAAGGCCGGAAGACCAGCTTGCGCAAGGGGAAACGAGCGCGGAGTCGTGCGGCGGCCGGACTCGACGGCGAGTCCTGCTCGAAGTCGGCTCGGGGAAGAAGAAGGCGCTGACAGCCTGGGCCTCGTCAGCGGAAGAAAAGAGAAGAAAGGAGAGAACGGCTGGGCCGGGCTGCGCGCACGCAAGATGGGCCGGAAGAAGGAATTGGGCCACGACTGCGCGCGAAGGAAAAAGGCCGAAAAAGTGAAAGGAAACTGGGTTGTGCTAGAAGAGAGAGAGGGAAGAAGGAAAGGTTTTGAATTTTGGTTTAAACTTTTGCAAACCTTTTCAAAATTCAAACAACATTCAAAAATATATGCAAATCAACATGAATGCAACAAAGACTTTAATGACTCTAATTTAAATGTTGTTTAAATATTTAAGGGCCAAAAATTTGAATTTGCAATTTAATATTCCCTAAAACAACAAAGACTAAGAAAATTTGGTTGCCTATATAAATTTTAATGTGATGATAAAATTAGGGTGTTACAAATCCTACCCCCCTTAAGAAGAATCTCGTCCTCGAGATTCGGGAAGATCAGAGAACAACTGAGGGAATTCTGCACTGAGCTCATCTTCTCTTTCCCATGTAGCTTCATCCTCTGTATGGTGACTCCACTGTACTTTGCACATCTTAACTACTTTATTCCGAGTAACCCTTTCTGCTGTCTCCAATATCTTGACTGGATACTCTGAATAAGTCAAATCATCCTTCACACTGAGTTCCTCTAACTGCAATTGCTCCTCTGGTACCCGTAAACACTTCTTCAATTGTGACACATGAAAAACATCATGAACATCTGACAACTGAGCTGGCAACTCTAACTGATAAGCTACCTCACCTTTCCTTTCTAATACCTTGAAAGGACCAATGAAACGAGGTGATAGCTTTCCTTTGACTTTGAATCTACGAAGACCTCTGATAGGTGATACTTTGAGATAAACAAAATCTCCAATTTCAAAGACCAATTCTCTCCTTCGGGTATCAACATAACTTTTCTGTCTAGACTGTGCAGTCTTGAGATTCTCTCTGATTAGCTGTACCTGCTGCTCTGCATCTTGAAGAACTTCGGGTCCAAATACTTTACTTTCTCCAGTCTGGCTCCAATACAATGGTGTTCTGCACTTCCTTCCATACAATGCTTCAAAAGGTGACATCTTAAGACTAGCTTGGTAACTATTATTGTAGGAAAACTCTGCATATGGCAAACTCTTATCCCAACTACGACCGTGTTTTAAAGCACACGCTCGAAGCATATCCTCCAAAATTTGATTAGTCCTCTCAGTCTGTCCATCTGTCTGTGGGTGATAAGCAGAACTGAAGTTGAGTTGTGTACCCATTATCTCATGTACCTTCTGCCAAAATCATGAAGTAAACTGAGTACCTCGGTCAGACACTATTTTCTTCGGAACTCCATGTAGACACACAATCCTGGACATATACAGCTCTGCTAGCTTAGCACTTGTATATGTTGTGTTGACTGGTATGAAATGAGCAGACTTCGTCAACCTATCCACAATAACCCATATAGAGTCATGACCATCACGAGTACGAGGTAACCCGACAATAAAGTCCATACCAATTTCTTCCCACTTCCACTCTGGTACTCTTAATGGTTGAAGCAAACCTGCTGGACGTTGATGTTCTGCTTTAACCTTCTGGCAAACATCACACAAAGCCACATAAGTAGCAACATCCTTCTTCAAACCATACCACCAATATTTTTCTTTCAAATCTTGATACATCTTAGTACTTCCTGGATGAATGGAATAAGGTGAATCATGTGCTTCCTTCAATATGAGTTCTCGAAGCCTATCATTCTCCGGAACACATATTCTATTTCTGAACCACACTGTTCCCTGTTCATCCTCAGTGAAATCCTCAGTTTTTCCCAAATGGATTAAAGCTCTGAATTCCTCAATCTTCGGATCTTCTAACTGTCCCTTCCTGATTTCTTGCTCTAATGTTGACTCTACTCCATAGTCACAGCTTCTGAATGAGCACAGATACCCAAGTTAAGTCGTTCCATCTCCCAACATAACTCTTGTGATATCAATCTCCCAATGACTGAGTTAACTTGACTCTTACGACTTAGAGCATCTGCAACAACGTTGGCCTTTCCAGGATGATATTGAATATCCAAATCAAAATCATTGATTAATTCTAGCCATCTGCTTTGTCTCAAATTAAGATCCTTCTGGGTGAAGATATACTTTAAACTCTTATGATCAGTGAAAATTCGACACCGTTTTCCAACCATGTAGTGCCTCCAAATCTTCAATGCATGTACTACTGCGGCTAACTCCAGATCATGAGTAGGATAATTCTTCTCATGTTTTCTCAATTGTCTAGAAGCATAAGCCACGACTCTGCCTTCTTGCATCAACACACATCCAAGCCCTATGTGTGAAGCATCACAGTACACGTCGAACCCCTTCTGAATATCAGGCATCACTAACACTGGAGCAGTGGTCAATTTCTTCCTTAACTCCTCAAAACTCTATTGACAAGCATCATCCCACTTGAATTTTCGTCCCTTCTCTAACAACAAAGTCATGGGTTTAGCAATTTTAGAGAAGCCTTCAATAAATCTGCGGTAATAACCTGCCAATCCAAGAAAACTTCTTATTTCTGCAACACTCTGAGGTGGCTTCCAATTCAACACATCCTGCACTTTACTCGGATCTACCATTATTCCTCCATCAGTGATGACATGTCCAAGAAAAGATACTTCTTTCAACCAGAACTCACATTTACTGAACTTGGCATACAACTGATGCTCCCGTAACTTCTGCAAGACTAGTCTTAAATGCTCCTCATGCTCTTCCTCATTCTTGGAGAACACCATGATATCATCAATGAATACCACAACAAACTTGTCAAGATACTCCATAAATACCTTGTTCATCAGATACATGAAGTTTGCAGGGGCATTAGTCAAACCAAACGACATCACGAGATACTCATAAAGACCATATCTACAAGTGAACGCAGTTTTAGGAATATCCTCTTTTCGTATCTTCACTTGATGATAGCCTGAACGCAAATCAATCTTGGAGAAAACTTTTGCACCTCTCATCTGGTCGAACAAAGCTTCTATTCTAGGAAGCGGGTACTTATTCTTGATAGCACCTCATTAAGAGCTCTGTAATCAATGCACATCCTTCTAGTACCATCCTTCTTGTCAACAAATATAACAGGGGCTCCCCATGGAGATGAACTAGGTCGAATATAACCCTTAGCTAAAAGTTCTTCTATCTGTTTCTTTAATTCTGCTAAATCTTTAACATCCATTCTATATGCTCTTTTTGAAATAGGTGCAGTACCAGGTACAAGCTCAATGATGAACTCAAAGTCTCGGTCAGGCGGCATACCTGGTAAATTATCAGGAAAGACATCCGGAAATTCACACACGACTCTGATATCCTCCAGTGACTTTCCTTTCAACTGATTGATTATTGCTTCTTCTCGAATAACTGGACTCATCTGGAATTCCATTCGGTCTCCTTGTGGACTTGTGAATAACACCGACTTCTTGGCACACTGAATAACTCCATCATGAGCTCCCAAAAATGATACCAAAATTCCAGCTCAATACTCATAAAGCTATGAATCCAATCCAACTAGAATCACCTCAATCGGACCTCTGAAACTCCGGATACAAAATAATCAAGCTGCCTGTGTCAAGCTGAAAAAACAGATTCTGTACTTGACAACTTTTGAGGTGTTTCTCTCGACACAGATTTCCAAAAATTATGGAAAAATCTCAGAAATTCACTCATCAAATTCTGAAACTAACCCCACTGGTTTGAGGTTAAACGGATTTGTGTAGCTCTCGAAATCATCAAAACAGTACTGCTGGGTCGGATATCGGCGAGCAGATTTCAGCATAAGGAACTTATATGCCGGATAAACTTGAGATAGATAAGAGACTAAGAGCAAAGGATAAGAGGGGACTAGAATTAAACTCAACTAATATTTTATTAATATTTTTCTTTAATTGTGGTCATCACTCCACAACCAAAGATACACAAACAAAGATTCCAACTCACACATTTATCCAAGCAACAAGCATTAAACAAACGATCGACCTCACAAAACCGTACTAACGATAAACTTACAAAAGAAACCTAAAGATAACCTATTCCCTAAACTGTGTGACGGAGAAAGGGGCTCCAAAGCGACACTTCTTCCGAGGTGGGGACCGAACATTGGCCATCCTCTCATCAACATCCTCTTGACTTGGTTGCTGGAACAGCTGTTCTTCGAGTTCTACAATCCGCTCCTGGGCTTGGGCAAGTTCATTAATAACACCTTCCAAATCAGTATTCAGTGCTGCAGTGACTCGGGCAAGAACATTGAGACGAGGGTCTGCTGTTGGTCCTCCTCCCACTACAACGGTTTGCTCAGTTCCTGGACGGCGACGAGGCAAGTGACGGTACTCTGTGTGAGACAGCTCCTTCTGGAACTGGTGGCTGATAGATGTCACCGCCCTCCTAGCGGCGTCACTAACTGCAGCTTCATAGGAAGTATGGAGAAGGCTTGACTCATGAATAGACCAAGTCCTGAAGCGAGAGGCATTCTCCATTTGCGCCCTAACATGAACCTGAGTATGGTAATACTCCTGGTAGTTTGCAGCGGAACTGTAGGTAGTTATGTAGAGTGGCCTGGTGTAGTTGCCCAATGCTTCAAGAACATCTTCAAGCAAGAGTGGAAAAGCACCTAGCTCGATTATTGAAGTGATCATCTCCACCTTGGGCTCTTCTTCATCATCCTTTTCATCCTCATAGACTTCATCATCTTCATTCCCAATGCCATCTGGATTCCCTTCAACATCCGCTGTGGGTGAAGCGGAATCAGGTATATCCTCATCATCAGAATAGCACACCCACACGGGATCTCCTTGCACATCATCATCCATCTGTGGTGTAGGAGGGGCTAGCTGCGCTGGGTCAGACTGGAAGTTCTTGGCCATCTAAGAATAGAGAGAACCTTAGTAAAGATAGTTGAATAGAGGCAAAGGTGACCAAAGAAAAGGGAAGAAGAACAGAGAATTTTTAACTAATAAAATAAGACCTCTAAAGAAACTGACTTGGCTTGCTAAACTAAATCCTTACTTCGACAATTCTAACTAGGCTAGCGTCCTACAGTCAGCACGGCTCTGGTACCACTCTGTCATACCCGGTTTTAGAAAGAAAACCGAGTATATCTCATATGTGTGCCAGGATCAAATTTCACACATATGATTGACCGTGAGTGAATAACGGAAACAATACTCAAACGAATATTTACTAAATAAAGTATTTATTACACTCATGAATAAGGCACAAAGGCCAAAATAAACTGGTTCACACGATAACTAAGACGATAACTCCAAAAGCTGTGGCGGACCACTCCGAAATTATTCCAAGTTAAGTACCCCGGGACCACTAACCGAGTAGTCAGGCACTTAATCCGGAATAAGCTGGAGCGCCGTCGGATTAAACCCGATTAACCACGTTCTTTTCTCGATCGAAACAACAGCACGCCCACACGAAGGTGAGTTCCAGAGATTACAACATTCCACAAATTAACTTACACAAATAGGTATCACAAGTTATTACAAACCAAGTTAAAATTTAAATCAGAGTACAAAGTCTTGCAGCGGAAATAAAAGTTTAATTGCAGCGGAAGATAATCTAACGACGATACAATAACACCGTGCTGAAGCCTGCCACGATGCTACTCCTCCCGATCCTCGGCAGAGGACGGAACCCATTCGATGTGCCAGCCAGGTGGAACCTAGGTAGGCCAAGACAAAGCATCGACATCCAAAGGTGTACCTGTAAATCATTGCCACAAGCAAGGCTGAGTATACTAATACTCAGCAAGGCTTACCCGTCGGGTGAAAACTACATCACCGACATCTAGACATGAGAGGCTTTTGGCTGGTGGGTTTGTTTGCCAAAAAGCAACTAAAATAGGTCCTTGCTTTCAAGTTTTAGCATCATATTCTAGTAAATTTAACCATTCTAGATTAGCATCCTTTCTAAACATACAAGTGGTGCAATACAATTTAATTCATACAACCAGTTCATAAATCTCATAATTCCACTTGTTACTCAATGTAGCATGGCGGTCAAGCAGTCTCATTAACCGCGAGAAGCGGACAGTTCGAACCGAATTTCTGCTACCTGGCCAGGGGAAACCCAACACACACGGATACTCTGCTTGCTATAAAAGGTACAAGCATTTCCCAACCTTTCCCATCGATCCACAATTCGGAACCGGGTCCATTTCCTTAGGATAAAGGTTTACTGCTTCACTCACAGTCTCACGCATATATCCACAAGTGTACAACAGGGGGAAACAAAGTTTCCAAGGAGAGATGGCTATCGGCCCTAGCTGCTTCAATCTGGTACCGGGCTTACCGGCTCCCATATACCGGCATGCATGTGGTACGTTCAAAAACTTGACACACTCATCCACACATTTCGACCTTAATCAATTATCATACACGGACGGGAGATCTACATCTATCATCCCGCCCGTCAATCCTTATGATTCCAACATAAGTAAAGACAAGCAATTCCTATGTCTCGCGAGTGACAGGAAATCACTCGACTTGTAACGGACCTAAAGCAATGCCCTATCGATCCTTTCATGCTAGTATTGCAAGTCATAGGTACTAGGAAATGTGCAGCTAAGGTATTCAATCAACTCCTTGAACGTAAATGCACAAGCATAGAGAAGTCATAATGCATAATTGGTAAAGGTTAGGTTATGCTCCGGGGCTTGCCTTCTTGCTCGGACTGGGGGTTAGCCTCCGGGTTGGTCGATCCTGCACCGGCACCTTCCTCCGGGACTTCTTCCTCGTCTGCGGGAATGAGGTGGTAGTTGCCGTCCGGGATGACGCCTTCTACATGAGATGCATAGTTTAAGGAGGCTGCCTATAGATTCTAAGATTAAGGCCTTGAAGGCCATATTCACCTAGACATGCTTAAGCATTACTATGCTCTTCACAAAAATAAGGTGTAGGTGTGGAAATAGTTTTATTGATTTCGATGGTGATTGTGTACATATATAAAAGAATTCTATTGATTTCTTCACAAGTTTAGGGTGCTGTTCTGAATTTTGAGAATTTCTTATTTTACTCTAACTAGTTAACCAAAAAGGTTATTCTTTTATATAATTCAATTTCCACCTAGATTCCTTCTCATTTTTGTTTCTCCATTTCTGTTCATCATTTTTAGCTATAAACTTTATGGCAGCTACTGGAGTATAAGAGCTAAGCTCACTCCAAAATTTAGCTAATTTTGAGCTACACACAATTTATTAAAAATATAACAAACAGCTAACTACAGAAGTGAAATAAATTCATATAAAATTGAAAATTCATCCATTTTAGGAGATTTTCCTACCAAGGCTAGTCATAAGCATGAGGCGGGCTCTGGCCAAGTGGTGGCTCAAAATAACCCTGGGATAATCCTCAATGAATTTCTATCCAAAAACACATATTCATTTATTGGCTAGTCTAAACAGAGCAAAAATTAAGCTTTTCATTTTTAACAGGTGTGCTAACAAGTTTTCGGTCCTCTGGAGCAAAATGGTGATTTTTCACTACACAGATTATTTTTAATGATTTCTGTACTGCAAAAAGACAGGAAATACATTTTAATTCATAACTGGAGCTACACTGCATATTTTTAGGTCCCCTTTGGACACAAGCTGTCCAAAGTCACTACAAGCAACATATCCAAAGCTCAACCCTAGCGGAGCTCTGGATTTGAAATGGTGCACAACTTTCAATTTTCATAGTTTGAATTTTAATTCAAAAACAGTTCATCAAAAGCATAAACATGTCTAATAGAGATTGTAGTTTAGACTCTCAAGAATCCAGGGAGTATTTTTGTGCATTTTTATGATTTTTGTACGATTTTTAATGGATTTTACAAGATTCGGGAAAAACAAATCTAAATTTAAGAATCTTTTCTCGCAGAGAACCCTAGAACTTTCAAAACTTCGCGAACGAGTCCCTGGACTTTTGCACAGAGACCCCTAGACAAACAAAGAAGATGAAGTTCGGTCCCTAGGACCTCGCCGGAGTTGCGCCGGCCAAACGACGGGGAACTAGGCACGGGGAAGTGGGGGAAAAGGATCCTGGGCTCACCACGAGTCGTTTGGGGACGGTTTGGAGGCCGGGGATGGTCGGGGTTGCGCCGGCGACGAGGTGGTGGCGGCGCGGCCGCCGCGGCTTCTACGCCGGTGAGGTCGGGGGCGTTCGTCGAGGTTTGAAGGGTCCTAGAGCACCAGTGGAGCTCGAGGAAGCTAATGGTGTGCTCGGGTAACCTCGGGGACGGCTCGGAGTAGGGTCTCGACGTGGGGGTGCTCCGGCGGCCGGAATTCGCGATTTGGGGGAAATCTCAAATTCTCGCCGGAGAAAGGACAATAGCTAGGGGAAAGTGGGGGGATTTGGAGCTGGGGTAGAGGGCTAGCTTCGTGCGGGACGAATTTGGGAATGGTGGAGTGTGGGAGGCGAATTTCTCGGAGAAGCTCGGCTCGGTTCGCGCGGCGCGAGGAAGAAGAAGACCGAGCGAGCGCGGGGAAGTGGAAATGGTGAAGTGAGCGAGTGAGAGGAGGGGTGTGAGTGCTTGGTGGAGTGATTGAGCACGCAAGGGAGGCACTGTGCTCCTCGGGAGCGTGCGAGCGTGCGGCGCGGCGCGAGCAGGCCGCCATGAATGCGGAGCGAGCTCGGGCAGCGCGCGAGCGACTCGACCGGGCGAGGGATCCTCGAGTGACGTCGGGGGGGGGTCTTCAACAGTGCATTTGGCACGGAGCGGAGTGGAATCACGGCCTGTGGAGCTGCTCAGCGCGACGCGCGCGCGCGTGGCCACGGCGGCGCTCCGACCGCATGATGGCGTTCGCGCGGCGCGAGGCGGAGCGGCTCGACGACGGCGAAGTGACGGCTCGGGAGGGGCGAGACAAGAGCTAGGCGACAAGCGCCAACGTCCGCCACGGCTCGGCCAGCTCGGCGCCGCCTGCGCCGCTCGCCGGCCACGTGGCGGCCGAGCTCCGGCCAGCGCAGGGCGCGCCAGGGGCACTGTAGCTCGCCCGTGGAGCTCCGTTTTCAAATTCGAATTTTCTCCAAAAATTTGAACTGAACTTGAAAAGGTGTAAAACTAAAAGTTGGAGTTTGGAAGATGGGACACAACTTTATTTTTGGGGTGAACCTGAAATTCCAAGTTTTTCAAGCTCAAACAACCCAAAAACAAAAAGGTGCCCAGAACGGTAATTTGAGTTTTTGAGGGACTAAACTGCAAAATTTTCAAAAGTTCCAAACAGTGACTAGGGTTTATTTGTGATGACAAACAACTTTTATTTTTGGAGATTTTCAAGTTTAGTACAAAAATCTCGAGTTTTCAGTTGGTACCAAACAACCCTTGTTTTTGAATTAAAATTGAATTTTGGATGGATTTTTGAATTTCAACCCATAATTCCCTGTTGCATTGATTTTAATTGCACTTTTTAATTCTTTTGACATCAGAGATGTCACAAAAGCACTCCACAGGCATCTGACTGGTGGAACACACGCCTAGAACTCATCAAGATCGCTGAGGTACTCCGCTCCATTATTACCTTCTGATCCAATATAAGCAAGGGTGAGTACACTTATGGTTGGTACTCAACAAGTGGGGAAAATATGCATGCTATCAAGGAAAGGCTTGGTTTGCAGCGGTTAGCATTTTAGTTGGTCAAGTTTTATTAACAAGCAACTATTTACTAAGATATAAGTATATACCACCCCATATTAACAATAAGTAAGCATAAAGTAAATCATAAACATAACCAATAACATATGCATGCAATGATTTGATTTCATGTTTCGATAGATTAATCACGTGAGGGTCCAGGTAGTTCATCTAATTATTCAGCTAAGACCAGAGCCATATGGTATTGTGGTTGTACGGTTAATCCTGGGTGGTTCTCCATGTTCCGATTAACATGGTGATCTTGTATTAACATAACAAGATATAAATAATAAGGATATTCATCAATGTTGGATAGAACCCATCATGAACCAAGGTTAAGCATCTAGCATAGCTACCCAACATAAAAGTAAACCCGGTGTATCAAGGCTTAGGTGTAAAAGACTAGTCATCCTTAAATAGGACCCATCAAATTAATGCATCGCGATCATAAATATAAATTTTGGTGTCATGCAATGTGTATAGGTTTAAAAGAGTATGCATAGGGGGAAATCCACTTGCCTTGCTCAAAATACTGCGGTAGCTCCTCCTCGTAGACTTGATCTTGATCTCCCTCGAACGGACCGTTCTCTATACGAATCGCACAAGCATTCAATCAATAAAAGCAAAACAATACACCAAACAACTTTTAAAGACGCAAAGACGTATTTAAAACTATTCTTGATGAAGAGACGATCGCGTGAGCGCAAAGATCACTAAAAACGGATTTAAAACGGTAAAGATATGGCTAAAACAAGGTTTAGGGCTTCTTTGAACTAAATCTAACTCTCCAGGGGCTTAAACAGAAGAAACCAGGGACCTAAAACGTAATTTTATATAAAAACAGAAGGACTTTTGTGAAAAACGACGCGACAGGATGGCAGGTTAGATTTTTAGAAAGCTCAGGGGTTAAAACAAAAAGAAAAGGACCTAGATCTAATTATTTTTGAACTGGGTTGGACCGCAGGTTGAATCCTATAAAACAGAGGGGCTTTTCTGCAAAAAGGCGTGGCTGACCGGCACGGCTCGGTTTGACTCGAGTCAGGATCGTTTTCAACCGTTGGATCTGGATCTAGCGGCTGAGATCAAAGGGGCAAGCCGGCGACAGAGCGACGACGACGCGCGGCGGCGCTCGGCCGGAGACTCGCCGGAGATAAGCGAATCTCGAGCTAGAGAGCTCGGTTTTCATCGATTCAAGGCTTGGGAGAAAGCTTGAGATGTGGGGAACCTATTTTGGGGGTTCTCGACGAGGATTGCGCAACGTAGGAGGCTTGCAACGGCGAAAGGCGGCTCGGCTACGACGGCGGCGCGACGCGACGACGAGAGAGCGAGAGAGAAAGAGATTGGAGGCTCGGCGAGTTCCAAACCTTCACGCGAAGCAGGCCGACGAACTTGAAGCGACTACGGCGACCTCAAGAGCTCGAATCGCAACGACGGCTTAACCCTAGGGTTTGCGGCGGCTTGAAGCTCTAGGCGACGGCGGAGGCTCGGGCTTTGGGTTGGGGATCGATGGAAGCTCGGGCGGCGACTTATAAAGGCCGGAAGACCAGCTTGCGCAAGGGGAAACGAGCGCGGAGTCGTGCGGCGGCCGGACTCGACGGCGAGTCCTGCTCGAAGTCGGCTCGGGGAAGAAGAAGGCGCTGACAGCCTGGGCCCACTCGTCAGCGGAAGAAAAGAGAAGAAAGGAGAGAACGGCTGGGCCGGGCTGCGCGCACGCAAGATGGGCCGGAAGAAGGAATTGGGCCGCGACTGCGCGCGAAGGGAAAAGGCCGGAAAAGAGAAAGGAAACTGGGTTGGGCTAGAAGAGAGAGAGGGAAGAAGGAAAGGTTTTGAATTTTGGTTTAAACTTTTGCAAACCTTTTTAAAATTCAAACAACATTCAAAAATATATGCAAATCAACATGAATGCAACAAAGACTTTAATGACTCTAATTTAAATGTTGTTTAAATATTTAAGGGCCAAAAATTTGAATTTGCAATTTAATATTCCCTAAAACAACAAAGACTAAGAAAATTTGGTTGCCTATATAAATTTTAATGTGATGATAAAATTAGGGTGTTACAAACCCTCAAGACGGTGAGATAATTTTACATTTTACACAACTGAATGACAATTAAATCCATCAACGTAATATCATGAACGGATACCTTTTCAATAGTTCCAAATTTTGTGTATTAAAGCAATGGCCTCAACTAGATTTTCAGCACACTGAGGATATTACACTACACAAATATAAATGTTTTATAGTAAATCTGTTGGAGTGACCTCATGGCCTTGTCTTCACAATTTCCTTTTTAAAGACTGTAAAAATAAATTAATGAAACACATTACCTTTACCTTTTTCATTCTATGCTCTCAAGTTTTGTTCTGTCAATGTAATACACAATATACTACAATGTATGGAGAATCAAATATTTGTCCTGATCTATATACCCCAGATAAGCAGATCGTTAAATAAGACATTCACTTTACTAAGTCTGTCGATTGCCCTACGCATCCCCCGCGGCGGTACGTGTCGATCAATTGCCTCCGGTCCGGTGCGCACAATTTCCTGCCGGGTGCCAGACGTTGGAGAAAAATGATGCGTGTCGCTGGAGGGAACTGAGAAAGGGCACACGCATGATCGATGCAAGACGTCCAGCACAAGTATGCCCAGGATGTCAGGCACGTTGCCAAAGTGAACTTGTGTGTCGGCACTCGAAGCTACGTGTCCGTGGCACCTGCAGCTTTTGCCTTTTGCCTGTGTTTTTTTTCCTCTCCTTCCTCTCCTGGTCGATCATTCCACACGGCTCCATGGAGGCTACGTGCGTGAATGAGACCTTTAGTTTGAAAGATGGGTTGATTTCTGTGGCCTACATGGTTCAACGGCTACAAGATAACACAAGTCGAGCCCATCATTGACGATCGACAAGAATAAAAATACCACCATGTCTGAATTGTGTGTGACCTGCATTGTATGTCTATCTCCAGACACTATATATATACCTGTCTCCCTCGTTCATCTCAGCATCAGAAGCATAGGAGATAAAAGCCAAAAGGCAGCAGCTAGCCACACAATCAAACAGAGATTTAATTTGCTTGGCTGAGCTGAGCGAGCGCGCTCTAGAAAGACTCTCGAGCTGAGTGAGCTTCTCCTAGACTGGTCATGGGAATGCAAGGAGCGGCATTGCTTGCAGCGGTTGTCTTTGCATCTGTCCTTGTTGGCCTCGCGGCCGGTGGCAACTTCTACGAGGAGTGCGACGCGACGTGGGAGCCCCAGAACTGCTGGGCTTATGACGACGGCAACAGGCTCTCCCTCGCCCTCGTCAGCAGCTCGTCAGGTTACATATATAACAACCATTTATCACTAGCTAATAATGCTATTTGAATAAGGCTTTGATATCATCAAGATCTATCGAGCGTCTGAACTCTAAAGATTGCATACGTTGACGATTAATCGATCAATGATACGCAGCTTTCCTGCGTATTTGAGAAAAAAAATTGCTTTGATATCATCGATCAAGATCTATCAAATGTCTGAACTCTAAAGACCGCGTATACTTTGACGATTAATTGATCACTTGTGCAAACATATACTATTGTTCATTGCGTGTATATGCAGGCTCGATGATCCGGTCGAAGAAGCAGTTCGTCTACGGGACCGTGTCGACCATGATCCAGCTCGTCCCTGGCGACTCCGCCGGCACCGTCACAACCTACTACGTGAGTGAGAGACCAAACTATCCATATCCTTCTCTGCGTTCAAGCACTACTAACTGGTTTACGTCGATTCTAATCCTTCCCTTTCCATGTCCGTGTACGTAACCTGCAGACGTCGTCACTCGGCGATAACCACGACGAGATCGACTTCGAGTTCCTGGGCAACGTGACTGGGCAACCCTACACCATCCACACCAACGTCTACGCTGCGGGCGTCGGCAACAAGGAGATGCAGTTCAAGCCCTGGTTCGACCCCACCACCGACTACCACAACTACACCATCTCCTGGGCTCCCTGCATGATCGTGTAAGCAGATCCATCCATCATCGATCACTCGCTCGCAATACATAATATTTTGAGCAATACATATTAGAACATCTCTAGCAGATTACTCATTCAGGCGTTCTCGTATATACTTGATTTGATTTGATCGACCATTGATCAGTACGTAATGCGTGTGCATTTGCAGGTGGTACATCGACGGCGTCCCAATCCGTGCGTTCCGCAACTACGCGGCGAGCCACGGCCACGGCGTGGCGTTCCCAACGACGCAACCATTGTACGCCTACTCGAGCATATGGGCAGCCGAGGACTGGGCGACGCAGGGCGGCCGCGTCAAGGCCGACTGGTCCAAGGCGCCCTTCGTCGCCAGCTACCATGGCATCGACCTCGACGTCTGCGAGTGCTACGGCGGCGGCTGCGTGGCCGGCTGCGCGGCGGGGCTCGGCGACGCCGCGCCGCGCTACTGCAGCCTGAGCACCACGCAGGTGGGGAAGATGCAGTGGGTGCAGAGCAACTACAGGATCTACGACTACTGTGCTGACCCCAAGCGGTGGATCAATGGCCAGAAGTCAGTCGAGTGCGATCTGGCACAGTACTGATGATCGATTGCAGCTACCGCGTATGTATAAGCTAGCGAGAATCGTCGCGAGGATACAATTTTGGAACTTTTCTGCATAATGTGACGACAGTCTTGTGCGTCGGTTTTACTCCTGATACATACGGATTTTTTTGGGAATAAATATTAGTTAATTGTTTTCTTTTAGCAAAATTGGCTTGTACGAAACAATAAAGTTGTAATAGACGCGATAATTGTGTTGATGACCAAAAATGGCTTAAAGCCGATCAGGCTGGGACAGCCGGTCTAGACCGCCTGTACACGCGGTTAGACCGGCTGGGCCCTGTAGCCGATCTGGCAAATGTGGCAGGCGGTCTGACCGCCTGTCCCCGAGTCCGAGTGGAAACAGGATTTTACACATTTTTAGATCTGTACAAGGACTTCCTTGCGGGACAAGACCTCTCCACCCTATATATATAAAGGGCCGTGGCTGATTGAGGACCTCTACCCAGTCGTACAAATCATTGTCTTTTTATCTCCAAACCCTAGCTTTTCCAACCCCTTTGCTTTCCTTCTTCGTCTCTACGACGTTTTAGGACGTTCTAAGTGGCCTTGCCGACCTTAGAACAACCCTAGGTTCGCAGCCTCCGACGGGGTCCCTCCCGAGGTTGTGATCGTAGGCTTTCGCGGCGCCTCTGTTACAGGCGGTCTGACCGGCCCCTACAGGCGGTATGACCGGTTGCATCTAGAAGCTCCGACGAGGAGAGTTCGATGACCGTGCGATCTAGCGCTTTCATGTGTTGACCAGAAGTGCGTCAACATATTTTGGCGACTCCGCTGGGGAAAGAAATCTGGTTTTTGAAGACCGATCTACTATCCCTAGCACTATGGGCTTCGACGTTGGGGAAGACAACATCGTGACAGCTTCGCTTGGAGATCTTAGTGTTGAAGACCATGAGAGGTTTTATGGCGCTCCAGAAGCATCTCGAGGCGGAGTTCTTGAAGACGTTTTGGAAAGATCACGAAGATCGTTCGACGAAAAGTGTTCGAGACTTCGTAATGCCTTCCTTCAAGATGAGTAAGGGGCAAATTGAGGTAATTGACAATGTTAGCACTTCTGCACCTTTGCCCCCTACATCTACTCCTGTGGGTACAAGTTTTTCGGATCGTGATTCATTAGTTGAACAATTGCTAGAATGACTCGAAAAACTAGAGGGAAAATCTTTAGATACTCGTGAATTACCTGAGCATAATATTTTTTATGGCATGCCACAGAATTACTTTACTGGACAGACCCCACCACCACCTAACATGCTCAGACCAAAAACGGTCAATGCAGATGGGTCGGTGGCGGCTGGTTTTACAACCGGTCAGACCGCTAGAACGGCTGCTCCAACCGCGACAGGCGGTCAGACCGCTGGTTCTAGTGGTCAGATGAATTCGACTAATTCTATGGTATAAGTGCTAAAGCAACCTTTGCCTCTGTCTACTATTTCAAACTTGGTCTCTCCTGACCGTGCTGGTCCAGTAGCTACAGCAGGCGCTACTTATTTCACGACCATGCATACTGCGAATTTGGGTGGTGTTCCCGATGATGTTTTTAATGCACATAGGGATATGCAGAACAGACAAGCACCTCACTTGAATTATATTAATGCTATGCAATCTTCGGCCCAACAAGACCCCCAATGGGCCAAATTTACTAGATTCAGGGATGAATTGTCTGATGTGATGAGAAATAAGCTAGGTATTGATTTTGGTAATACTAGAGTATATCAGAAACCTTATCATGCTAGCTTTGATACTGTTCCTTTTCCCAATGGGTGGCGTTTGCCTGATTTTGTGAAATTTAGTGGAGATGATGAGTGCACCACTTGGGAACATATTAGTCAATACGTGCTCAACTAGGGGAGGCTGGAAATTATGAAGCAATTAGAGTACATTTGTTCTCATTGTCACTTACTGGTACTGCTTTTGCTTGGTTTTCTTCATTAGCCCCTGGTTCTATTATGAGTTGGGATCAACTAGAGCGTAAGTTTCATGATCATTTTTATAGTGGCAATCATGAGATGAAATTAGCAGATTTGACATCGGTTAGACAGGGTCGGGATGAAACTGTCTCTCAATTTTTTAGAAGATTTAAAGACATTAAAAACCGTTGATTTAATTTGTCTATTTCTGAGGTTGATCTTGCTGGGCTATGCTTTACAGGTTTAGAATCCTCCATTAGAGAAAAAATAGACAATTGTGATTATTATTCGGTCGCACAAGTACTTATTAGAGTTGAGGTAGCTGAAGACCGAATGAATAAAGAGAAGGAGAGTTTTAAGACATGTGTTGACGGCCATTCTGACACCTTGTGACCGTCAACATTTCGGATAAAATGAGAACTTTGCACAATGTTCCATTTATATTTTGCTTATATTTAAAAAATTCCACAAGTTTTGGTGAAGTTGTGAATGCAGGGACACGTGGCAGAAAATAGGACAAAAACGGGCAAAAAGCCTGGCCGACCGGCCAAGTCCTGGCCGGCCGGCCAGACATCTCGGCCAAATGACACGTCACTGATCCATGAGCAAACTAGCACACATGCAAAGCATCCAAGCCATTCATCCAATGACGGTTTGATCAAAGGGGCCGAAAGACACATCACATGGATTAGAGGGCCCACTTGCATGCCTTAACTGCCAGACAGTTAATAACCGTCATAACTACCGACACCAGGAGGCAATCCAGAGCGTTGCTGCGAAAGGCGGTGCCAGATGGCGACCAACCCTGGCCGATCGGCCAGGATCCGGCCGAACGGCCGGCCACCGACTCCGTTCAAGGCGCTCTTCTGAGGACGGTTGCATGCTGAGCTAACTTAACCGCCAAGATGCTCAACCGACCTGCTCAAGCTATAAAAGGAGGCCTCCACTTCACTTCTCAACACACACCAAGAAGGAGCTTCTCTTACTTTTTATATTTTCTAGAGTAGATTAGGGTTGGGAGTTAGAGTTGAGTCGAGCTTGCCTCGAGGTTCCGGAATCTCTCGGAGATCGGGTAAAGTTCTTGTATCTTTTCTTTATACTTCGAATATTTCCTTTATCAATATAGTTATCTTCTTTACTTTATCGGTTAAGCTTTCCTTTCCTGCTTTCCTTAGTTTATCTAGGAAAGTAGTGTGATCCTTTCATTTCATAACCTTTAGATTCAGTTAGAGTCTAGTTAGTTTGTCAGGCTTTTACCTTACGGGTTTCTCGCCCGGAGTAGGAGATTTAGCCGTCTCCTAGGTAGAGGGGGGTTTCTTGTGAAGGCCTCACAAGAAATCCTAGCATCGAACCCAGACGTGGTGTTTGGTTAGGTGTTAGCTAGAATTGTGTTCCACCCCACGGAAAGAGAGTGGTAGGCGGCAAGTGGTGACAGCCTTGTCCATCCTTTGTGCGACCACAACGTTCGGGTGTTTTCATAGCAGTAGTTGCAGGTTGCCGTTAGGTCCCCCTTCTATCCTGTCTGGACCTTTCCTCTTCCAGCCGCCGAAGTAAGCTCTTTTCCCTGACAGCTAGGTAGAGTTCTAGTCTAGATCTTTAGAGGCTTTCTGATAAGTTTAGGAGTGTCTTAGGAATCCTTTCTCACTCGTTGCTCTCCCAGCTTCTTTTCTATCTCTAAGTGTAGAAGTCTCCTGTGTCGCTGGTCATTTGGACCTTCTATCTAGCTTACCTTTTAAGATAAGCTAAGTCATTTAGGGCAGCCACCTATCATATCTTTGTGCCCCAGTTATCTCCCCTAAGATAGTTGATGTATATTTCTAGAATGTGTTCCTGGTATAATTTCTCAATATCACTTTAACCAAAGAGCTTCCCCGTGGAAATTTGCGATACCCTGGAATACTCCAAGGTGAAGTGCTACACGGTCATTCTGTGCCCTTGCAGAATATTTTATTCTATAGGGCAAGAGTTTCCCACTGGCTTTCTAACGGCACAATTCCAGTAACGTTAAGAAGTGCCAACAAGCATTTCTGGCGCCGTTGCCGGGGAAGCAATTGGCTAAAGTATGTTGTTGAATTAAATTTTGGAAGACATTTCTAGTCTTATCACCGCTACTCTTAGCGGGCTTACCACTGCTCTCTTTGTCTTTGTGATTATTTTGCATAGCAGTGCATGACCGGTTTCGACCTACCGTCAAACTTTGATCCTAATCCATAGCGTATTGGACGGCTCGTGAGACGCAGAGTCGTCCCACCCCAGAGAAAGCTCAGTGATAGTTGCAGTTGCTCAGCTCCACTACCTAACCCCATGGCTACCACCAAGACCCTCCGTCAGTTCTCTGCCCCATCAAGCAGTAGCTTTCCAGGTCTTGAGGATAATAGGAACCAGGGTGGAAATGGTTTCGAATCGAAGACTAGCCTCATCAACATGGTTCAGGCCAATCAATTCTGTGAGAAGGCGTCAGAGGACGCCAACGTTCACCTTCAAACGTTCCTTGAAGTGAGTAGCACCATTGATCCCAAAGGTTCTACTATGGATTCTATTCGGTTGCGTTTGTTTCCGTTTTCGCTACTTGGGAAGGCGAAATTATGGTTCTACACCAGCAAGGCCTCCTTCAATAACGTTTGGCAGACCTGCGCCGACGCATTTCTGACCAAATATTTTATGGTGAGCAAAACCAATGTTTACCGAGGGAAGATATCAGGTTTCCAACACAGGAGGATGAAACTGTTTCGGAAGCTTGGGAGCGTCTGCAAGAGTATATTGCAGCATGCCCACATCATGGCCTGGAAGAATGGCTGGTCACCCAGAGTTTCTTCCACGGGTTGAACCAGAGATCTCAAGAACATCTTGATGCAGCAGCAGGAGGATCATTTCTCTCGCTGGAAGTGCCAGGAGCAAAGGCTCTAATGGAGAAAATCGCCTCCAACCAAAGTTGGAAGGGAGATAGGCAGTCAGCCCGTACCAGAGGAGTTCATCAAGTCGACTCCATCGACATGCTGGCCGCTAAGATGGACATTCTTATGAAGAAGTTGGAATCTCCTACCCAGGAGATGGCGGGTTCACGGATCACATGTGAGACATGTGGTGACACCGGACACTCGGCTACAGTTGCCCGAGCACTCAAGAGGAAGCGAACTTCATCGGGAATGGGAATCCCAATGCAGGCTTCCGCCCCCAGCAAGGTTGGAACTCCAAGCCCAACCTCCCCTTCGGCCAACAGCAAGGTAATTCATTCTACAACAGTAATTCTTCTCCTACTTTGAAAGATATATGGTATGGCCAAAAACAAATTAATGATAGCATCAGTAAAAAGTTTCTTGCTACTGATAAAGTCTTAGAGTCTATGGCCACCCAAATGGAGGGATTTAATTCTGTTGTTAAAAACCAATCGAGTTTTAATAAAATGATGGAAACTCAAATTGCTCAATTGGCTGCATCTTTTCCTAATGCTAATGTGGGAAAACTTCCTGGGCAACCAGAAGCACCCCATAAAGAAAGTGTTAGTGCTGTTACCACGCGGATTGGAAAGTCCATGCGGGATCCATCTCCACCTAAAGATGCAGGTACTCAGTGGGAAGCCGTACCCGCTAGGAATACTAAGCTAGAAGCCGAGGAAGAGGAGGGCAAGGAACCAACCGAAGCTACCCGGGAAGAGACCAGTGAAGTCCCACGGGCTTCAAAGGAGTACTATGACACGACTGCCTTACTGTTTCCGGAACGGAGAAGGAAGCCGGTGGCCGACGAACAATTCGGCAAATTCGTCGAGGTAATTAAGAAGCTTTATGTCAATATACCGCTTCTTGACGCTATGCAGGTATCCACCTACGCAAAATACCTGAAGGACATTCTTGGGAACAAGAGGTCCTTGCCTGCCACCGAGATGGTACGCCTGACGGAAGAGTGTAGCTCAGCTATACTCGATCCTCTCGCTGAGAAAAAGAAGGATCCAGGACACCCCACTATCTCATGCTCGATCGGGAACCAACACTTCAACCGTGCCTTGTGTGACTTGGGAGCAAGTGTCAGCGTCATGCCCAAGGTAGTTTATGATAAACTTAACCATCATGCGCTTGCCAATACGGCCATGTGTTTGCAGCTGGCGGATCAATCGATTCGCTACCCAGCGGGAATTGCAGAGGATATCCCAGTCAAGATTCGGGACTTCTTCGTTCCCGTAGACTTTGTCGTTCTCGACATGGAAGTTGACACCAAAACGCCTCTTATATTGGGAAGACCGTTCTTGAGCACTGCAAGAGCAAACATCGATATTGAGGCTGGAGAAATCTTGCTCAACATTAATAGCCAGAAGGAGAAATTCACCTTTAAGCCAAAGGTGGAACAATGTGCCCAAGTCAAGGCATTCGCACGGAAGCCGTCCAAGACAGGGTGAGGAAATCCATCAATCCCGACCATGGACGAAATAATCATGACGCTTGAGGCGCTACGATTATACAAAGCCACCAAAAGCCACAATCGGAAACAAGCAATACGAAGGATCCAACGCAAGAAAGCTCTGGAGTCAGAACAAGAAGACAAGGTCGATCCACCTCCGATCATCCAAAAGGAATGGCGGAAAAAGACACCACTTTCTGAACCATCAGGAAGTGAGAATCCACCTACTGAGTCATCAGGAGGTGATCAAGCTCAACAGCTTACAAGTCCTGCTCAGGACAGGAAAGACGAGCCCTCGCCATAAGGTACGTGGCAGTTATCCATTCATGCATTCGCATATAGGATAGTTTATTTTTGGTGCATTTACTTTCCCTTTTCATTCACTCAGGCATATTTAAATTCTTGCAAATTATCTTGTGAATAATTTCCTTTGGTTCACTGCATATATATATAAAAAAATGGTCAAGTCACTTGGCCGATCGGCCACAAACCTGGCCGACCGGCCCGCCTGTCAGCCACAGAGGCGCTACCCAAGCGAAGTGGAGCACTAACGTGCAGGGATCAGAGTCAGAGAAGAAATCATGAGGTGCGTGAAGACAAGGAGCCGATCGGCTCCACTCCGGCCGGCCGGCCTGCTCTCGGCCGCTCGCGTCCCATCGTCACCAACCACGCCACACAAGGAAAAGGGCTACGCCTAGACCGTCGCGGTGGCCAAGCGCCGCGTTCATCGACCGCCGCCGGGGCCACTGTCGGCCGGCCACCCACCGACGGTCCACTATAAAGCCGGCGCCGATGTCTCCTTGAGGCCACACCAAAGCGCAGTGCACCACTCATCTTCCTATGCTCTGTGCTCTTTCCCTTCGTTTGCTCTAAATCTCCTTGCTAGTTAATTAAGCCATTAATTAAGCTAAGTGCAAGAGCCTAAAAAAAATCAAAAAATTCTGTGTTGTTGTTCAAACACATACACCCGCAAAAAAATATATTTTCCTTTCGTATGGAATAATATTTGCTTTCAAGACAAGAACGTTTGGGGAGGTTAATCCCGCCACAAGGACGACTAACGCTAACCCCCTGATATATTCTTCCCTCGCTGTATTGTGAGCACACCTTGCAGCAAGCATATGTGCGTGGCGTTGGAGCAAAGAGGGCAGCCAGCAAGCTCAAGAAGAAGCTGACTCCACAAGCTCACGTCCACTCGCACAGCTCCGCCTCTTCGTCGGGATAAATATGTCGTGGACATGCCTGTCCACCGCAATGTCCTGTATGAAGAAGAAGAAGAAGTGTCGGACACCACCACAAGGTCCCTTCCGTATTCGGTTATTGTCCACGATTGATCAAATCGTGCCACGACCGAATAGGAAGAGGCGCTGAGAAGTTGTTGAAGAATCGCAACTTTGCCACATGTTACTTCTTCAGCCCTCTTCTTCTCAATCAAAACGACTTGGGACATGACCATGAGATCGCGCATTCAAGCAAGCATGGCAGTGGGCAGGACTTCCACACCATCACGGAATCAGGTATCGAGTCTTCTCACTATGAATTTGCTGATGAGTTTGATATCAAACCACCCGAAAGAAACTATCATTCGATTTTGATTTTCAATGAGGATTTTATTTTGAACTCTGCGCTAGTTTAGCAAGCTCTTGTTTTTCACAACGTTGCTTTGAACCCCAATAGTTTTGGAGAAGACACCGTTATGAGCGAACCTCATGGTGGACATCCATCTCTGATGAATTCTTTCACCACCAAAAACAGCATAACTCCCACTCATAATCCTACGCTGCGGTTTTGGCAAAATGGATGCTATGGTTGTTCATCCTCTGTGCAGAATTTACGTCTTGTCTTTAATGCTGAGTGACCGTGCCTTTATGCTATGGCTAAAAGATAAAGTTTCTCTCCCGTGTTGAGTATGCTTAGTCATT
>JACEFO010003096.1:0-59484 GCA_015342445.1 Digitaria exilis
AAGAAAATGCGTTATATTTGAATTTCATGGTTGCTGAAGATGACAAAATGTCACTCTGTGGCGTTGATTCTCCCTGTCTGCGGATATTTAGTTATCCTCGTCAAAAAAGAATGAATAAAGGTATGTCTGATACCACATACTATTCTGTTCTTACTCCGATGGTCATGGTCTCATTGGATTCTTTCATTTCTTGTGTGAGCCTTGTGACAGACTCTTGTTACTTATTCAGTCGCATATATTTGACTTTCGATATGGTCAGTTGCCGGAATTCTTTCCACAGTCCGAGTCGGTGCCGCAATGGCAAGCCAGAAGAAAGTAGCATAACACCGTTCGATGGGTTAGAAAGCAACATTAACTTCAAGGTAAAGCCATAGGATGTGCAACGCTAGAAAATTTAACAAGACCTGGTAGCAGAATATGGAAAACAAATACAAAGCAAAATCTCAGCTAACCTTTCTTTCTACAAGGTAAGAGTTAGGACCCCAACGACCTGCTACCAAAAAGAAACACTAACAGTCTAGAAGCGCTGCCCCCCTACCCTGATCAGTGTCGCAGGTCAGACGCACACACCGGTTTCAGTGGAACACAGCAGACTGGACTTTGCGCGATCTCGTCACCGCAGAGTCGCCCCTCTCCCTCTGATGGACTCCAGCATGCTCCCTAGAACCTCGGACGCGAGGCTGTCGTCCAGGGCATCACGTCCTCCTGGTTCTTCCCGGCCATCCCGCTCCTGCAGCAGCCCTCCTATCTCCGTCAGCGAGATCACGTCTTCCATTATGGCTTTGGCAAATATTTGACCCAGGAACTTGGTCGCTTTCGGCGCATCAGTCACAGCATTCTTCTAAGGTGGATAGAAACATGTTGGAACCTGGCAAATAGAGCAGATTGTTAATAGTGTGGCTTGGCACCAAGTCGTCGATCACAGAACATAGTTTTTTTTTCCATACACAAATGGATCATACCCCTGGAGTTAGCTGCCTCTGCTCACGCAAATTCTCTTGGAGACTTGCACCAGGAACACCAAAAGTTTGGCCAAGAGTTCCCTTTCCAAGTCTTTCCTTTCGAAGGAATCATTGATCCAAAGTGACACGAGTGAAGGGTAGAAGCTGGGGGCATCAAGTCTTAATCATGCACCAAAACGACCTCCTCCTCGTCCTTAGCACTTGGGGGCAAATATTACGTTAGTGTAATGATAGGATTATGACAATGACAATCTCAAACTGACTAGGAGGTTGTATGTTTGCCCCCAGTCTAATAAGCTTCCCAAAAGCATCAAACCATATTATGTTTCATTATGCTACGCTCAAATTTATTCTAATCATGCTTGTATGAAATAGATGTGATACACAAAGGTAACCTGTTCACTGAAAATCATCACCAAATAGAAGAACGAAAAGCCCTTTTCTTTTAAAAAAAATAAAAGATGGGACATTTACACCCAATTTAAATTGTAGTTGTCAGGATTTAATATACTATCAAGTAGGGCATAAGATCCTTTAGTACAAATGTAATAGACATTACTGGATACAATGCAATACATGTCTATCATTTTTCCTAAAAGGGCAATAGCTACATGTGATTCATATGGACCATCATGTGGATAAAAAATGGTTAATCAAAATCGATAACTTCAGGAAATAATTTCACATAAAAGTGCTAAAGAAAGATGATGACATGTCAGTGTATATTTGATAATAAATGAGAAAGTTTTTGCAGCATATAAATAGAGCATGACAGATGCATGGGAGCTTACCTGTAAAATTCTTTAAATGGTTAAGATCGATTTTTCTTGAAGAACCTCTTCAGAAAATGTCTGCGCTTCAGCACACATCTCCTTTCTTATTGTGGAGGATGTATGCATTTGACCAACAGTTGACAGTAGAGGTGAAGCATGATCTGCCATTGCCCAGGATGTATTACTGGCCTTGGAGTTTTTTTTGTTACTAGCCGCTCCTGTAACCAAACTTTCCCTTGAGCTTTCTGATGTTTGACCATGATGATTTTTCAAAGGAATTTCTGGCAAAATTTTATTTGAAGCCGCTGACTTCCCAGAAAGCGACATTCCTCTTCCTAGGTCACCCTGAGGACCAAGGCGAATGGATTTATCTGAACGCCTTTGATGGAGTGGAACTGGCAAGGTTCTATTTGAAGGCTGATATTCTCTAGCATCCAGATTAACATTCTGAGATCCATATGCACGAACTTGGGATGATCCACGTGAAGACAACGCGGAAGATCCACGTGTGCTAGTTTCTGGAGGTCCTGGTCTTAACCCAGAGCTAACACAGGCAACAGGTGAATTATAATTAGGAGAGGAGACAAACCTCGTTGATTGGCCCAACTTCTGTTTTACTGCATCCCTGCGGACCTCATCGATCTTTTTTGGCCCTTCTACTTTCCTTCGCTGCCTCCACTTGTTTTTTCTAAGGTCAATCACATCTTCCAGCATAAATCTTATACGGGACGATAACTTACAATTTTCTGACAGCTTCTGTATTTATGCATTCATGCATTATTCTCTCGGTCAGCATTTTCATCTTATACAATTCCCCAATCAATCGAATATTTCCTAGCATGAGTCTCCGTGCTCGGATCCGTTTCTCTTCTCTCTCCCCATCAGATTGTTTTGTCCCACCCGCTTCTTCAGCTTTGTCTGCTTCAGCTTGCTCTCTTTCACCTCTCTCAAATTCTTCTTGACATTTATTGAGAAGAAGTCTTTTGAAAGTGATTTTCTCATCATCCTTCACAAAGTTTGGTAAGTCACCAGCCAATCGGGAACAGAAACTAGCATACATCTCACAGAAGGTGGGTTCCATCAAGGCTTTGTCAAATATCTGAGATATCACACCAGTAAGCGTGACCACATTGTCAATATTCAACTCCTTGACCTGTGCAAAAAGTTTTTCGAAATTTTGGGGTGTTAACTTATTCAGAATTGCCTTCAGCTGCCTTTGTTTAGCCTCTTCCTCATCAGACACCTTACCAATTTCATATTTTCTCTCAGCTTTGTGCATAAGTGGCATAGATACTTGAGAAGGTGATGGAATACCCTGAGCATTAGTTCTATGTTGCCACCTCTCATCTACGGAATTACGTGATGTTCTGCGCTGAGATACTACTTCTTTCATAGCCCTGGAGAGCATCTCACCACTATACTGACTGAATGACTGGCTTTGTGAAACATTTCTTGTAGATACATACCCAGCACGCTGTGTTGCATCCCAACTAGAAAAGATATGTTGATGAACATTGTCTGAAAGTGAGTTACGTCCAGAACCAGGAGAAGATAACTGTTTTCTCCATTTATCATCATCAAACCTGCCGGCCATATGACGGTTAGCTCGGGAAGCTGAACCACGGTCTTTTATCCTTGCATGGTTTGAATTAAGCTCAATATTGTCAATAAATGGAGCACCAACATGTACACTCATTACTGCTTCCAAAATATCAAATCCAATCTTGAAATCTGTAGGAAGTTCGATGCAACTTTGTGCAAATGTTAAAAGAAAATCCCGAGAATACCTTTTATGGTCAAACTCACATTTATCTTTGTTTACTTCTGCTCCACTGCTAGACTGCATATACCCAAATACTTTCGATTTTTCAGTATAATTTTCGGCTGTATTTTCCCAGTCAGACAAATCAGTCCTGTTCAGGTTATCATTCCCACCAACCGAACAGCCCTTTTCAGCGTCCAGTGTATAATTCTGCTTTAAGTCAGTAATCAAGGAACTCTGGACATCCTCTGATGTATTAAAGCTCTCAACATTTTCATTCAGGGTACTGGATGCATTATCAAGATCATAATACCTTTGTCCAGCCTTAGGAAGCATCTCTTTTCGTTTTTTTCGTCGTCCATTGGTATTTTTGGCCTTGGTTGATTCTGAAACAACCTTTTTTGTTTGAACCACTGAAGCAGCAGCTGTGGAGCAAGGATTAGATATTTCTGAATCAATCCTTTCCTGTCCAATTTTCCTCTGAGAGGTAGTTGAATTAGAAACAACGGCTGCATTCTTGACATCCCTTGCAGAGTCTATTCCACTGTCATTCTGCTTATTTTCTGATTGAGATGCAACAATTTGTGCATCCAGTGAAGATTTATGACTGTCATTTGGCGTTTGGATATCAATGGATATGGAGGGATCCACATCAGCAGATTCATGACATGCATGAAATCTTCCCAATTTAGCAACACCAGTGCCATCCTCCAAGCCAAAGTCAGTACCTGACACGGTTGAGTCTACTTGTTCTGTCTTTGACTTGGAGCACATCCCTTTTTCATTCACAACACGTTCTTTTATCATAAAGTCCTGGTTTTGCCATTGAGCTGAACCATTAAGTTCACAGCTTTTTTCTAGAAAGGGAACTGGATTCACCTTCGCCTTTCTAAGTCCTTCTGTGAATGTATTAGACCCCACAAACTTTGGTGGCACCATTTCTTGTGTATAAATTAATGGAGGCTTCCCTAAAATACTATTGCCATCATATTTAGAATTCCTATTAGTCGGTGATGTCCCATCAACATTGGAAATTGACGAAGCTGCAGTCCAAATGACACTATCAGTTCTTCCTGAAGCCTCGGTATGTGATGACTCAAGTTTTGCATGGGGCGATGAAGTCGTTGGAATCACTGATGACTCTTCCATCTCACTAGGTTTTGCTTTTACTGAAGATGTACAACTTGCAGTAGATGCCAAAGGTAGGTTACTGGTTGAGATATTTTCAGGGCCCACAATTGGTGTGACATGATCAACTGAAGCTTGTGGAGTATCTGTCTGTTGGGTTGGAACTGCCTGAGATACTGAATTACAACTTATATCAGAAGTTGCATGTGGAGCTTTGAGACTTCCTTCATCAGAAACTAATCTTGTGGATTCATGACAAATTTCCAGCTCAACCTTATGATGGTTTTGCTTGTTTGACATGGCAGATTCACCAGAACATTTTGATGACACCTCTTTATTTTCAGCAGGGAATGGAACAGGTGGCTTTAGATCAACATGAACTGGAGCAGATAAGCTTGGTGGAAGCAACCCTTTGAAACTGGAGACCTCTGAAGCAGTATGCAAATTGGTCAATGCCCTGGGACTAGCATCAATGCAAGATTTTGGCATTGGTGGTCTGATGGAAGTAACTGGCTGGTTATTATTATTGGAATCAAAGCTATGCATTGGGGTCTGCATTTTGGGGGAAATTTGTCTACTTGCAAGAGGGACAGTGGTGTTGGGAAGATAGATAGGGGCTGAACTGTACGTGCCTGTTCTAGGGTAATACACTTTCTGAAGTGGAGGAAATGCTTGAACAGGCTGAGGCAGCTGGTTTATATTATGCAGAGGCATCTGACCAGAAACAGGAACACCCATAAAAGAATGGCCACGTCTATCCAGCATAAGCTCTTCGTGTGTATCTGGATGTGTTATCTTGACAATTCTCTTCTGTCCATCAGCGGTTCTAGGATGCTGGTGAGATAACTCCTGCGCAAATCGCATGTTGCCAAACTGAGGAAGGTGACAATTAGCTGGAGGGGCACATCCAAAGCCTTGTCCTTGGTGAATGAAGGTTTGCTGATGCAATGCACGAGGCTGAGCACCATGAACAAACATTAGTTGTATGTGAGGTGCATTACCAACAGGGACAGCCATTTTCACGGGCAAAGAGCTGGATACAGAGCCAATAGGTTGCATTTGAAAACCTGCCCCCCTGAATTCAACGGGCACTTGAGGTTGCTTCTGGTGGAAAGCCACAGGCATTGATCTCCCAGGTACTGGAAGCATAAACTGCGGTGGCGCCATGTTGGGAGTATAGGAAGCTGGAATTTGCACACTTATCTTGGGCTTGGTAGCAGGATACTTGTATGCAGTGTTAGACTGGTTAGCATTGACAGTATCTTTTATTTCTTCTTGATTTTCGCACTGCTGTTGAGTTGGGGAAGATGGAGTTCTGGGAAACACTTTGCATGAATCCATGCACACCTGTTAGACCAAATAAGATAAAGGAAAATTAAGTTACAAAAGGGTTGTAAATTTACTTAGAGCGGGTTGGTTGAGGTACTAACTTTGCTAGTTGGAGAAATAGAATTCAGCACTGGTGTCTCATGCAATTTGGGAACATGTACACTATCATATGTTTCGATTGAGTCAGCTCCACCACCAATAACTAAATCATCTCTTGCTTCTTGCGTTTGCTGCTCTTGGGCAGATAAGGAAACTGTATTAGGCTTGCCAGATAATCCATGGCAGGCCTGAATTTGTTGTTAAACATGTAGGTAAGCGCAAAACAAAAGCACAGATAAATCCGTTCAGTGAAATAAATCATGACAAATGAATGAACCTTTTCATGTTTGCTCCCATTCATGTCAGGTGGGGCTGAGGATGTGCAGGTAGGGGCATTAGTATGCTGCAAGAAGATCAGCATGAAGCTTTAGTGGATAGCAAATTCGAAAGGCAGCATAAAAATAGGTGAATGTGGATGCCATACTTTCTTGTTAATAGCTCCTGGGCTAAAAGTTCCGAACTGAAGAGTAAATGCAGGGGACATATACCCTGGGGGGCCAACACCATCAGAATTCAGAATAATGTAATATTGTCAGATATTAAAATCAATTAAAAATGGAACTAGCAGACTTGTTGTGATATTATATATATGTTCAAAGTTCTTGAGAAACAAAAAAATAACCTTTTGTGGGTACTGCTGGGCTCGAGGAATCTGCCACCCAGGTTTCTTCAGCAGAGACTGAATTCAGGACATCACTCTGAGCAGCCACTTCAGAAGGTTTCACGTTATCCAGTGACCCCAAAGACGCTAAAAAACGGACAATCATCAAACAATTTTGCTAGGAGAGAAAGCTTTAGCAAAAGAGTTTATGCTGAGATGTTAAACTGATCACACGACTAAATCTAATATGTTTCTAAACATTATGATCTTATCGATATCTGCTAAACATTTACCACAAGACCAAAAACAAATGACATACTTAAGGGTTATAGAGAAAAGATCCATGTGGCAACATTACATAGTGGCATGATCCCTATGCACGACGAGCACTAAGTATGCATAGATGTACAAGGGAAATGACGGCTGCAAGATTGCACATACCACAAGCACCTGAACCTTGGTTCACTGGCTCCATGTGCCCAGCACCAGCAGCGCTCCCAGCAGGAACATAGCTGCTAGTGGCATTCCCATGGATCGTCGCACCCGCTGGCGACCTTGGCCTGTACTGCTGCTGCACGCTTCCGGGTCTGCCGCTGCGAATGCAATCGGCGCACGCCAAAACCGCAGATAAGCATTATAATCAACATGCGTCATCACGGAGGTTGATGAACATGCGTCTCAGGGTTAACAAAACCGTAGGAACCGGTCCGAACCGACCGTTCCGGACCAAACCGGTCCGGTCCGGTTGCAAAAAACTCCGGTTACCGGTCCAAACCGACACTATAAAACCGGCATATTCGGCTAACCGGTCGGTTTCAATGGTTAGCCGGACCGGTTTTTTTCCTAACGAAAACCGGTCAAACCACGGTTTTGTTAACCCGACTCTCACTCACCTCCAGTAGGGCGGCGATCGAGGCCGTGTAGCCGGAGCGGTGCTTCCACGGCCGCCGGAGACGACCCAATGCGTGCCGCTGCCGCTTCCGCAGCCGGGCCTTCGCGCGGTGGCGGCGTGATCGTTCAATCGATCCGACCTAAAATGGTTCCTGTACATATATCCCCGCTTCGATTTGATCTCTACAAACAAATAAAAGCTAGCTTGTGAAGGCTTTAATTTCGCCACAATAAATCCGGATGAGCAGATACGGACTAGGGTTCCAAACAAGAGATTGAAAAGTGCAGGAAATTAGAAGTGCCCAAAAAATTTATTCGGATATTTCTTGGAACGGTTCAACTACATTGCAGTGAAACTGCCGAAAAATAACGGAGAGATAAATAAAAAGTTCGCCGCGATTACCCCCGCGGCAGGACGAACACCATGCATGATCACACATGAATTTCTGAAATGCATGTAAATTAACTAAACATGAGGCAACATGGACCTAGGGAAAAAAGAGATTAAAAATTGGCTATACACTTCTAGAGTGAAACGAGGGGGGAAAAATAAATAAATAAATAAATTATGAAGCAACCCAAATCCGCAGAGATTCGTACATGATGGGGCGAAGCAAATCGACACAACGACCGGGGTTTAGAGTTAGTTTCGGTGCGGCTGAGGCGGAACAGAATCTGGCGCGAAGCAGAGTGTGGGCTTGGGGAGCGACGAAGGCGACAAGGCCGGGGGAGAATTGGAGGGAAGGGTGGGGGAAGAAGGCGAGACAAGGGGGAGGCATTGACGCGTGTGAAGGGCCAGGCGGCGCTTGACCTCCTTCTACCAGGATTAGCAATTGGGAGACTAGTGGATGGGGTTTAAGCGAGATAACTGCTCACAAACATACCACCACCGGCTGCTACTGTTAGTAAAGTGCCTACCCCTATATCGGATCTGTGTCTTACTAATTCCACATTCTATGGCAAATCACTCGCTTGCCATCTCCCTTGTTGTGGACAATAACGAATGATCATATGCAAACTTTTATATTTTTTATATTTTTCCGTCCAATGTTGACCTTCTATATACTGAAAGTCCGTGTTGATCTTCTATATAAAAACCACACGTTTCAAACTTTCTAATTATTTTTTTCATGCATTGACTCTCGACTTTAATCTAAGAATGCATATTACACTTGAGTTCAGGTCTTCAGGAGCTTGTTAGTATAAAAAAATATGGTTTACCCAGCTATGTTTTGAAAGCTATTTAATAAATAGTTTCATATTTCAGATTTGGGTTAACCATCTTTTTTATTTTATAAACTAGACCGTCAAAGTTTTTACTTGAATTTCAAGATATTGAATATATAACAATCTTAACTTGTCATCAGCTTAGGTTATCAAACTCTGTACTCTTATAGCTATTAACAAAAAAAGAAATTAAAACCCATGAAAAGTAACAACTCAACTCAAGTTATTAAACTATACATCAAGGCCAAAAGCTATTGTCTAAAATTTGTTGCTTTCAACTTAGCTTCAACCACATAATACCCTACCGACTTTACAACTTTACAAATAAGTATAAGCTCTTTATACTTACACGGATCTTCATGAAATAAACATATAAACTCTGCCTTACCCAGTTATTAGACTTATATAGGTAGGGAACTTCTCATGGGGCCACACAGCACGACCACCTGACATTTGTCCATTCTAATTCCCAATTACAAATGTGCCACCACAACATGTGGGGCATGAAAACACCAAATAGACGAAAAAGCTGGTTAAACATGCATGCTTGGTGGGTGCATGTGTTTTTCTTCCATGAGACCACTTTCCCCTTAAAAGTACTCGCATGATGCACACATTATTTTTGCGAGTTTCTATTTGCTCCATTCATGGTCCATTGGTCCTTAAAACTTCAAAAATACACAACTGCATATACTTCTCTCATTCCATGTCGATTCGATATATATCTACTGCCCACCGATCGATGAGCGCATAGGCGCCCTCGGCTTTATACTCCCTGTCTAGGTTTCAAGGATGATATTTGGCCAACAAGAATGACAGGGAACAATACCAGGCACTGGCGGAGGGCTTCATGATCTACTCCTCTCCATCTCGATTAATTCATCTCTTTCCACCTTTATTACTTCCCTTCTTCCTCTTTCATTAGAGATTTTTCTGGGCTCGCTATCTATCTCCTTAATGATTTTTATCTGGACTCACTAATATCTGTCTCCTCTCATTTTCCTTCTAGATTATTTTGAGGTAATACTATATTTGAGAAGTTTTCACAAATAATTTTACAAAAAAGTTCGAATAACACAGCATTTTTCAAGACACTACTAGAAACGGCTTTTTTCCTGTGGGTCGTATATTTTTCTTGTCGGTGTCAGTATAACACACAGGGAAATTATCATATTACTGTCGGTTCTCAGGGCTCACAGGGAAATTATAATAACCCTGTCGGCCACGTTAGGACACCCAGGAAAAATGTTATTTTCCTGTCGGTACGGGGGAGCCACACAGTAAATATCAGCTGCGAAGCCACCACTTTCGCTGAGGCGCCAACTTTGCCGCCAAAATTTCGCAAAGGCGCCAAAAATCGTGAAATATTTAGTAGAGAAAAAAGAAGAAGAGAAGGGCCAGCAAGCTACACGGCATCACAGCCTTTGCCTTATCGTTGACCCCTCTTTCCTTCCTCTCTCCCAGCGCCCTGCCAGACTCGGTCTCTGCTTCCCTCCTCTCCTCGATAGATCTCTGCTTCCTTATCATCGACGGCGACGCGGAGGGCAGCCATGACGGGGCGGAGGCCACCTCCGCCCTTCCTCCGTCCACTTGCGCCTGTCCTCTCCAGCCACCTGCGCCTGTCCTCTCCAGCCGCGCCCCGCCCCGTCACAGGACCATCTAGGGTTTCGCACGCCGCCGCCTCGACGCCCCGCCACAAGACCATCGCAGGGCCACGTCACCCTCACGTCGCCGCCTCGATGCCGGCTGCAACTGGTCCCCGACGCCCCAAGGTCCATGGTCTTTGATTTCCTCCTCTTATATGGTGCATGGTACTGATTTTGCTTACTGCCAGGTAGTGCAGTCCCCCAGCCCCCAACCCGTGAAGGCCTTCAATAGATCTACACCTCGCTATACCAAAGGTTCTGGATTTGCAATCTTTAGGTTTTTATGTCAATTTTGCAATCCCTGCGATACTGTTTAGAATTTGTTGTCAATATTGAACAAATTTGAAGTTAACAAATTTTGGAATGAGATGTGAACTGCACTTAAATATTGCTGCAATTGTTGTTGCTTCTTGCTTGTCATCCCCCCTATCTCATCAGTTGGTAATTATTATAACATACCAAGTTCATAAACTTATTAAAGCAAATCTGATATAGGAAATAAGGAAAATCTTATTGGTTCTGGTTTATGGCTTAGCATCACTACAACTAACAGTGAATTGTTTGTGTTGTATAGGTTAAATTGTTGATTTCCTGTCAAGCAGTTGACTAACATTTAAGTACTCTACAAGGGAGGCTTTAATTAGTCTTGTGTTCGAGATAATGCTCTTCTTCTGTTCTGAATTAATATGTCAAGCTGTGCTTTATGTCTGAAAACCATCTCAACTTATTAAGTTAAATTTGTCATATTTCAAACACAGTGATAGTTCAAATGTCACGAACATGGATGTATAGTGGTTGGCAACGTGGTAAAGCTCCCTCTAATGAATGGACTGATCAAACAACTGAATTCTTGAATTTTGCGTTCTCTTCGATGGGTGTGTCTGAAAATGATACTATCAAATGTCCCTGTGCCATGTGTCGTAACTACTTCAGACACAAAAGGCATTCTATGGAGATTCACTTGTGCAAATATGGATTTATAGAAGGTTATGAAACATGGATAGAGCATGGTGAGAATCTCGTTAGTCATGATGAGTGTAGCCCTACAACTAATGATTATGGTTTGAATGAAGTTGATCATATGGATCATATGCTCTCTGATTTGGCTGGTGAATGTCCCCCGGCACTAGAGGATGAACCATCACCCGTTACTAAAGCCTTTTATAGAATGGTTGCTAGTGCTGACGAAAAGGTGCATGAGAACACAACCCACTCATATCTTTCTGCTGTAGCTCGCCTGGTCGCGGTGAAGTCAATGTACAATATGTCAATTGCCCATTATGATGATGTCATAGAGATAATCCATGAACTCCTTCCTCTAGATTCTAAGTTGGCAAAGAACTTCTATGAATCTAGGAAAATGTTAGATGGTCTTCGTATGCCATATGTTAAAATCGATGTGTGCTATAACAACTGCATGCTTTTCTACAAAGACAGCGAGAAAAAAAGAAAAATGTGACTTTTGCCATGCCAATCGCTATGAGGAAGGTTGCAAGAAAGTTGCACGCAAAGTTTTGAGGTACCTTCCTATCACAGATAGACTCCAAAGGTTGTATTCACATGTGGAAACTTCCAAGCTGTTACAGTCAGACAAGCACTCCAATTCTGGAATAATGAAGCACCCTTGTGATGGAGAAGCATGGCAACAATTTGATATAGACTTTCCAGACTTTGCAAATGATTCAAGAAATGTTAGGCTTGCTATTTCCACTGATGGTTTCACACCATTCAGTACGAATGCTGCCACATACTCTTGCTGGCCTGTTTTCGTTACTCCACTAAATCTGCCCCCCGGCCTTCTCCTAAGGCCTGAGTATATTTTCCTTGCCCTTGTTGCCCCTGGTCCTGAGCATCCTGGTAGGAAATTAAATATTCTAATGCAGCCTTTAGTTGATGAACTTCATGAACTATGGAAAGGAGTCAAAACATGGGATGCTTCAACCAAGCAGAATTTTCCTATGAGGGCAATTTTTTTTTGGTCAGTGCATGACTTTCGTGCTTATGGGGACTTTGCTGGATGGAGCACAAATGGCAGATTAGCGTGTCCATGTGGATATGGTTGCAAAGGATTTACACTCCGTCATGGTCGTAAGGCTTGCTGGTTTGATTGCCATAGACGGTTCCTTCCTAAAAATCATCCATTTAGAAAACAAGCTAATGCTTTTCGTAAAAACACACGGGTTCTTGAGGAACAACCTAAGCGCTTAACGGGTGAAGAACGTCAAGCCCAAGTGCACAATCTTGTAAATGATACAAGTACCTTTGGTAAACTGCATAATTGGACTTTTGTGAGCTGCTTTAGGACACTTCCATACTTTCCAAAGTTAATGCTCCCACACAACATTGACTTGATGCACAATGAGAAAAATTTAGGTGAAGCTGTTTGGCACACAACTTTTGGCATACCAGACAAGACCAAAGATAATGTGAAAGCCAGGCTAGACCAAGCAAAGATTTGTAGCCGTCCTTCCTTGAATTTGGTAAGAAAGAGCAATGGAAATGGAAAGTGGGATAAGCCAAGAGCTCCATTCTGCATTGAGGAAAAAAGTGAGAAGATTACCATTCTTCAGTGGTTCCAAGATCTAATGTTCCCTGATGCATATGCAGCAAACATTAGACGTGGTGTTAACCTATTGCAAAGAAAGATTTTAAGCTTAAAAAGCCATGACTACCACATATTTGTTGAACGTTTGCTCCCTGTTGCATTCCGCGGGATTCTCCCAGAGCATATATGGCATTCTTTGGCTGAGCTCAGTTTTTTCTACCAGTAGTTGTGTGCTAAAGAGCTTAGCAAAGATACTGTTCACTCTCTAGAAGATAATGTTGCGGTGCTTCTTTGCAAATTAGAGAAGATCTTTCCTCCTGGGTTTTTCAATCCTATGCAACATTTAATCATCCATTTACCTTATGAAGCATGATTAGGAGGGCCAGTCCAAGCCCGCTGGATGTATCCATATGAGAGGTAAATCCAAAATTAGTAATACAACAATAAAAAAATATGTATAGAACTAAGTTATTGTGATATGTTATCTCAATGTGTAGGCTTATCTACAAACTTAAGCAGAAGGTAAGAAATAAGGCACGCGTTGAGGGCTGCATAGTTGAGGCTTCTCTAGTTGAAGAGGCTACAAATCATCTGTCCTTATATTTTAAAGGTAGCACTCGGTCTATTAAAAACAAGATGCCTCGTTATGATGATGGTGCTTCCACATTTCAAACTGCATGTGACCTTGAAGTGTTTCAGCATACGGGTCGATGTATTAGCCCAAGAGGTACCCGTGAGCTCTCAATACCAGAGTACAAGGCTGCTTTCTTGTACATATTAACAAACATATCTGAGATGGACTATTTCTTTGAGTAAGTTCTTCAAATCAAATGGAACCATTCATTTACAATGAATATTCTAGTGTGTAGGAATAACTATAATTCTGTTTATGTAGAAAATTTGATAAAGAACAGTGGAAGAGTCGTCTTGTTCCTACCGAGCTGCAGCGGCGTGAGTTAAGACTAAATGGCTGGAATTATGGCCGTTCCGTGAAACGGGGCTTGATTTTTTTTATTGGTTTAAGGACCAAGTAATGTTCCTATGCCATTGAATTAAGTAAAATTTGTTAACAACAAATCCTGACCTAAAATGTATTTTGCAGTGCATGCAATCATCTATCATTCATAGTGCCTTGCGTCAAATGTCTTATGGTTTCTGCACTCGAGTTCATTGTTATGGTTGTTATGATGTTAATGGTTATAGATTTCGATCTGAACTATATGAGAAGGGAAGATTAGGATTAACCACTTGTAACAGTGGTGTCTGTGTGTCTTCTTATGATGAAAACGAAAACATTCTTGAGTATTATGGTGTCATCGAAGACATTATCAAAATTGTTTGGGAAGGCAGCATGCCACTTGAGTTGGTTTTATTTTATTGTCGCTGGTTTGATCCAACAGCCAATGGCCTACGACATACTGAAAATTTGGGTTTAGTAGAAATTAAGCATACATCAAGATTATCAAATTTTGACCCATTTGTCATGGCTAATCAAGTTAACCAAGTTTACTATCTGCCTTATGCATGCAAGAAAAGAGCAGATTTGAGGGACTGGTGGGTAGTGTTCAAAGTTGCTCCACATGGACATATTCCTCCAAATAATATTAATGCTGATTCTAGTTTAGGAGAAGGGCCTTCTCAAGATGTTGAGTTCTATAAGAGGATGGATTAGATGGCACTTTTGTCATTGACTTGGATGATGCATTAGACTCTATCACTCCGTTGGGGTCAGATGAGATTACCGATCCTATGGACTTGGAAATGCTAGAGAAAACTCCTGCTGAGTTTGAGGAAGAGAATGAATCTACAGATGAAGAGATCGAGTGTACTGATGAAGACACCGAGTGTACGGATGAAGAGGATGATGATGAACAAGATGAAGCTGCTTTTGACTAAACTTTTTCTGAACTGTGATGAGAAATTGCAATATCTGTTGTAGTAATTGTTTGGTACTTCGTTTCCTCTTATGTCCATTCGTTAAATTTTTAATCTGGTATTGAAATGCCCAACTATATTCTAACATTTTAGTTACCTGATGCAGATGGTGAGTAGCTTTCGTCACAGCCGCAATGGCCATTCAAAAAGGAGTGCTTCTCATACCAACTCCTGTGATGGTGCCTCTCAGAAGACAACTGCTGATAATCCCTCCAAAAGGATTAAAGAGACAAGACCTATCTGTTCTTTACAACCAGTTAAGGAAAGAGAGCGGAAGCAAGGGTGCCTAACAAAGTTAAAAATGCCAGTGCATGGCCGCAAGGTGCTCCTTAAACCACTTGGTGACATGTAAGTACAAAATTATCTTTACATTACTTTTTCATACTTTTTTTTACATGTGCAGTCCATTAATAACAACTGTTGGTGACATAGGCAATTTGAATATCTTGACCGTCGAGGGGCGAGTTACAAGTACACTTCTCAGCTTGGATCATTATCAAGAGAGAATACCCAGGCTTGGTGCAGGACAAGGATGAGCACGATGCAGTCCTTAGGACGCGTCCAACACTTGAGTGGGCTGATTACTTTCTATCCAAAAAGAATAACTTGGGACAAACAGCAGGTAATCGTGTGCTTTCAGAATTTTGGGTAAGTAACATGTATTTTCTCTCTACCATCTTGTGTACCAGTTTAGTAAAATGTCGTATGTTAATTTATATATTTTGACTTGTGTTTTCGCATGCAGCGCTTATTTGAGGTCAACAGTGATATAGAGGAAGAAGCCAACCGTGTTCTTCAAAACTATTTGAAGAAAAAGGTGAAGGATATGATGTACCAAGCTCGAGTAGATGCTGTCAAGGTGTACTACAAGAAAAAGCGGAATTAGAAACTAGATGACAAGTTGGCACGACCAATAGAGCTGAAATATGAAGAATACTTGGAAGGCAAACTGAAGTGGTGCAATATTGATGTGTGGCCTGAGCTTTGTCGCCACTGGTGCTCTAAAGGTTTCCTCCAAAAACGTAAGAGAGGTCAGGGATATCGCTTTGCTTCTGATGATATTGCTCAAAATCATGGAGGGTCTAGACCATTTGGGGAAACAAGACAAGTTTTGGTTTGTATCATTATTTTCTGTATGGAATTTGTAAAACATTTCAGTAGTCCATGGCTCACTCTGTTACTATTTTCCTGTTGTAGGGTGAGAAATTTGGCCCTGAGTTTGCAACTGTTATTAACACTTACTCGGTGATGAAATCTGGCATACGAAATGTGGATAAAGATGGCCGAACTGGTCCAGTGATTAGTTGTAAAGCACAGAGGATTATGGTATGTTTGTTATATCTTCAATAATTGTTGTTGTCCACACTTAAATATAATTTGTTTAGATGCATGCAACTTGTAAAAATTCTGGGCAGCAAGGGCCACCTTTACATTTCTGTACATATTATATTGATGATTTGGCAGACAAATTCTATATATACTGCATGCACATCCAGAAAATTTTGGGCAGCAAGAATATTCTAGGCATGCAACTTGTGACTTCTATTTTGTTGTGCACATCCAGCAACAAATTCTGGGCAGCAAATTCTAATGCATGCCCACCTTTACTTTACATAGGATGAGTACACTGCAAAGTCTAATTCTGCACATCCAGAAAATTCCGGGCAGCAAGAGTTGGACACAAAAGTGTTGTATGATGTTTCTGGTGGAATGCGACATGGACGTATTGCCATTGCAAATGGCGCTGGTAGAAAGGCTGATGTATTGTCTGCTGCCAAGGAAAAAAACCATTGCATCGTCAAATTCAGCATCTTACCGATGCACGGCCAAAGAGAATCAATGTTTGCGCCATGCAAATAGGTGCTTACAGCGTGTTGACCAGCTAGGCGAACTAACCAATGACTTGATTTTGGTACTTATCTGATTTTCTTTTTACCGTAATTTATTTTGGACATGATGCTACTCTTGGTATCTTAGCTAATATATATTCTTGCTTGCAGAATCTTTACAGTGATTTAGGAAAGGAGGTTCCATCAAGTCTGAAAAGTCGGCTCGCAGCACTGACAACTAATGTAAGTATAATAGCGACTTTGTACTCAAACAAATGAACCCAACATTAAGCATAAAAAGAGAAAAAATAGCTGTTTTACTACCAATTGAACTAGACAACTGATATGTTTTGATGTCAGAATGACAACACGCAGTGCAGCAGTGAGAAAGTGGCCTCATGTTGATGGTTACTGTAGTTTGCAACTTTGCATCTTAGTTTAATTCTCAGGGTAAGCAGTAGTGTCCTACCCTTGTGTCAAACCAATACACTTCCTACACATGTCTAGTTGTGACATATCATTTTTGCCATTTCCAGTTTGAGTGCCTCAAGCATGTTGCTGGGAAGCAAAACAGTTATCTAATGTGTATGAAATTCTAAATCTGCAGTTCATTAGTTATTTATTTGCGTGGCACTATCCTATTTGCAGTTAACCACTGGTTCATCTCATGCCGGCGACGAGGAATCGGAAGGTGAGGACGTGGATGAGGACTTCAATGCGGAGGACTTGGATGAGGAGGAATTGGATGAAGAGGACTTGGATAGAGAGGATTCAGATGATGAGGACATGGATGGTCAGAACATGGATAGGGAGGACTTAGATGGCGACAACATGGATGGCAAGAACAAGAATGGCCAGAAAATACCTGCTGTGGACATAGATAAGGAAATGGAGGGGGAAGACTGGGGTGGTGAAAACATTTGCAGCGACCACGGTGAGCCCTATGACAATGGCATATGGTAAGCCTTGCTATTGGTTGATCAACAAACAACTTGGTGCCATGGTGATAGACTACGAGCTAACTTTTGTCTTTTGAACACATGGCTGTGTCTTTTGAACAACATGTGCAGTGGCTCTTGCCTGACTTCTCTTTTGTATAGAATGATCATGGCTCTTTTGTATAGAATGATCATGGCTTGTATGGTCTAAGGACAAAGACTTGTATTATGTTTGGCTGTCTGCAGCTGCTGCTGGACCTGTATGGGCAGCCGAACTGCTTGCCGGCGGCCGCAGCAAGCTGAACAAGCGCGCTTGCTAAGTGATGTTTGCTTGCTGGCAGTTGCAGCAAGTCGAACTGCTTGATGTTTGCTAGTGATGTAAACTATATGCTAGTGATGTGAACTTTAATATCAAAGTCTTCGAGCTCAATGATGCCTGCTATATTATTGCCTGAGGTGTATCACAGAGATGATTATTAGCGCTTATTACCTGCAATGACTCCAGTTGTTATGTTTGTTATTTTCCTGTCGGTGAGATACATTATTCTGTCGATGAACCGATAAAAACAAGAATTTTCTTGTGGGCCTGTTTACTATTTTTCTATAGAGGAACACACAGGAAATTAAACAATTCGCTGTCGGTTTTGTGTTCATTTTCCTGTCAGGCGGCTTACAGGGAAAAAAAATCCTGGCGCGAACGGTCCCGGGGACGCCAAGATTACCTTGAGGGTCGACCGTCAGGGAAATCCCGTCAGGAAAAATAGTCCTGTCGGGCGGCCGACAGGCAATAATATTTTCCCTGTCGATCTATCCCTATCGGAGTTTTTTTCCATTGTTCCTGTCGGTATTACCCTATTTCCCTGTCGGGATATGACACACAGGAAAAAAGTCATTTTCAGTAGTGAGAGTTTTATGGTAATACTGAAACTATACAGTCCATTTCTTTACCTCCCTTTCAGCATCTTGAATATTGTAAGAGGATTAGCAATTGAGAGACTAGTGGATGGGGTTTAAGCGCTAACCGCTCACAAACATACCAACGACTGCTACAGTATCAGATATGCATCTTATTAATTCCAAATTCTAGATCATATGCAAACGTTTATATTTTCCATCCAATGTTACCTAAAAGTCGGTGTTGATCTTCTATACAAAAAAAACCCTACACATTTCAAACTTTCTAATTAATTTGGTCCTGCATTGACTTGAATTTAATCGAAGCAGGCATATTAATTGAGTCCAGGAGCTTGTTATCAAAATAAATATGGCTTTCGGATTCAACGAGCAATCTTTTTACTCAAATTAAGGTTGAGTAAATATGTTACTTTAATTCAATGGTGTATCCAACTGTGTGCACTTGAGTTTGAAAGCTATTTAATAAATATTTTCAGATATAAATTTATGCCATCCAATACTTACTTAGATTTGTGTTAACCATTTTTTCTTTTAAACTTAGATCATCAATGTTTTTACTTGAATTTCAAGATATTGAATAACAAGATTTACTTCTCATCAGCTTAAGTTATCAAACTTTGTACTCTTATAGCTATTAGCAAAAAAAAAAAACGCATGAAGATTAAGATATCAACTCAAGCTATTAACTATTCCTCAAGGTCCAAAGCTTTGTCTAAAATTTGTTGCTTTCAACTTAGCTTCAACCACATAAGACCCTGCCTACTTTACAAATAATAAGTATAAGAACTTTATACTTATGCGGATATGCATGAAATAAACATATAAAGTCTATAATTCCCTACCTATTTAGTTATTAGACTTATATATGTAGAGAACTTCTCATGGGGCCACGAAGCACGAACCACCCAGCATTTGACTATTCTATTTTTTTACGTTGGAAAATGTGCTACGATAACATGTGGGGCAGGGAAACAACCACATAAGCAAAAAGGCCAGTTAAACATGCATGCTTGGTTGCATGATCAAGTGCATATTTTTCTTTTATGCGAGCACCTTCATGTTATTTAGGCCTACCATGCACTTTAATTTCCACTTAGCCACATAATGCTCGCACACATTAATTTTGCAAAAAAGTTCCTATTTGTTTCACTCATGACCCTTGAAAATGCAAAAAGCTGCAAATCTTGTCCTCATTCCATGTGGATTCGATATAGGAGTATATCAACAGCCACCGATGAACACATAGCACCCCCCCCCCACATGTGTAGATTCGAAGGATGAAATTTGGCCAACGAGAATGGTAGAGGGAACAATATTTTTTGAGCATAATGGTAGGTGCTCTGCCTTTCATTATAGAATGGAAGCAATATTTCAAATTACAAATAAGGTGGCTTGAGCCAAGGAATTAATAAGAAATGGTGTAAACCATAAAAAAGGGGGGGTTAGGCTACTCCTCCCAAATTACATTCGTCGCGTGCCAGTTTTGGATGTCCTGTTGAATGAGCACTACCAGTTGCGCCCTCGTCATGGCCTTGTTGTCAAACACCCGGTGGCACCTCTCTCCTTCCAAATATCCCAAGCAATGTAGATTACTGTTTGTTCCATTTGCCTTCATGTTTTGTGCGCCAGCAGGTCCAATCATGGATGTCCACCATCTCTTGAGGCATGTGTAGTTGTTGTGGAGCAATTCCCATGGGGATGAAGGAGTTCCAGATCGACCTGCGTCAAGTATGAGCAAGAGGCCATCATATGTGTTGCCGTCTCTGCTGTTGAGCGGCACACAAGGAGCAGATTGCGTTTGTTTGGCCGTCGTTCTTGATTATGCGATCAACAGTCCATAATTTGTTTGTAGAATTAGCCATGCAAAAAACTTGTACTTATTTTCGACCTTTGACTTCCATAGCCGCTGCCAGTCATGATCTATGAGAGCACCAATAAGGTAAGCTGAGCTCGATGAGTAACTTCCATTGGCTGAAAACCTCCACACAATGTCGTCCCCAGTTGCTCTCCAAGCTGCACCTCTCGTAGAAGATCCCATGGTAGGGAACAATATACCAGGCGCTAACGGAGGGCTTCATCTACTCCCCCCCCTCTATTAATCCATCCATTTCTACCTTCATTAACTCTCTTCTTCCTTTTATTAGAGATTTTTATTTGGACTCGCTATCTATCTCCTTATTAGTGATTTTATCTGGACTCGCTAATATCTATCTCCTCTCATTCTCCTTCTAGATTATTTTGAGGTAATACTCTATTTGAGAAGTTTTAAATTTGACAAAATATTTTACAAAAAGTTCGAATAGCACGTTGTTTTCTATTGTGATACTGAAACTATACAGTCCATTTGTTTACCTCACTTTCAGTATCTTGAATATTGCACGCTGCATGGGCTCGTGAAAAGATGACGGACGCATGGTTTTGTGTGGGAAGGGAAAAATGGGAAATTTGTGGCTTGTGCAGATTCAAAAGATTTTACCGAAACTAGGGTTGAGCTGCTCACTTTTATTTATAAAAATGCTACGCCCAGGGGTTAATGGGTTATCCTATTCTGTACGCGCGCATATATATAGCAGGGCAGCGACTATGTTAGACAAAGCCGCTAGCAAGCAAACTCTCAGATGACTACAGACCATGGACATCTAGGAATTTATAGGTTTAATTTTCACTTGAGCCGTGGCTCAAGTCGTAGCCTAACTTTGTGCTACATACACCTTAATTTCTAATATGATGGATGGCAAAACTCATCCAATCTAGCAATCTAGCAGACTCATGGAACAAAATCAAGTCGTTGGGCTACCTTATTAGGCCCTCCCTTGCTCACAAGAAATAATACAATTAAAGTATTAATACTATAATAAGCTATCTATAGTATCATTGTGGTTCCACATCTTACCGTTAATTCTTTAATTTCGCCACTGTGGCAACCTCTTCATTCAGGCCTATAGTCATTAACAACACATGCGGGGTTTACAACCTACTCTTTTTTATACCTAAATCTAAGATACATTTCCATTTTCTGTCCTACATGAAGATGCTTCCAAGATAAAAATGTATTTCATGATTTTTAGCAAAAAGTTTCATGTCTCAAACTAATATAGTATTGTATTTGTCATGGATGCATGAAATGTATTTTTAAAAATCAGTTATCACAATCGTCATTCTGAACCCCAATGTCATCGTTGACTGAAAAAATGTGTGTTCCCTGGAGACAGTGAGGTACCTGATCTCTGGCTTCAAAGACCAAAAGGCTCTCCCAGAAAGTACAGTGGCTTGGTGGATTCCTTTTTTTATATATTCTTCTAAGATTTGAATTTTGACACCATGCATGAACTTTGAACAAAACAAGGTATCACAACGTTGAATTGTGTAGCTGTTGGTTTCCCTCTTTAGTTTATCATTTTTAGTATGAAAATATTTGAGCTACTTTTACCCAGTTGTAAATATTCAGTTTGAAACAGTTTGTTCTTTTTTGGTAGACATTCTACTTCTAATTGTTGGGAAATAAGTTTGAAATTCCCTTTCTTCTAAAATGAAGGAATTTTTCAATCTCTTACAATAATCACATGGGATACCATGCTTGCAGAAATCGACAAAAGATACTACTGTTTGAAGTAAAGTCAAGCATGAGGAAAATGAGTAAATGATTTGTTTTAATTTTAAGTTTTTGGTAAAAATTAAGAAAAATTTCTGGGAAGCCTGTGAGACAATACACAACTTTATAATAGGCGTATAGGAGTAGCTCTTTTGAGTTTGTGAGTCTTTTAAACATTAAACTACCACAGTTTATTTTTGATGTATATTGAGAATGAATGATTTCACACCCAACCCGAATAGTTCTTTCTGATAGACAATGCAAACAGTATCAGCTGGGACGGGAGTACAAACAACATTCTTAAGACAGCTGTAAATTAGATACTGTATATGTTATTACAGCATACGCATAGTAGTACGGCATAATAATGTCATTCTCTTAATCCATAAATTTACGTAAAGGGGCATGTAAAGCTCAGAGTTCCACAATCGCCTCTATTCCGTGAATTTGGAACATAATGGTCAAAAGGGTCTGCTCCACCAGATATATCCGTCACTATAAATTTTTTTCCCTTGGTACCAGGCTTATCCATGACAGATTATAATGCAGGGAATTTTACGTCTAATAAAGTGATGTCCTCCTAGAATATTGCATTTAAATACACAACAATAACATACTCCAGACGCCAACCATTTCCATCTTTTAGACAAACATCATTTGCTATTTTTGTGGAAGCAGGATCTTCAGCAGTTGATCCTTTAGCATGCATCATCATCTAACACGACAAAAAAAGGGATTAGAACCGAGGTAATGTAGTACGGTAGAAACTCTTTTACCACGGCCTGCTCTCCTTTCGTTCCCACAGCTCTGTAACAAATGCATGTCGGACACCTCTGCTCTAAATTAAAATATATATATACTAGTTTATTGGCTTTAATTTAAATTGTTCCAGGGCATACAGAGCACGTCGTGTCATCGTATGGACTGGCTATCTCACAACTAATTTGGTTGTCATCAGCATCCAACAGTTGGACTGGTAAAAGCCAAGTTCAATTAAGCATGATTTTGCATTATTGCTTGTGCATGGAACAAAATAAAGACCCTTGATAAAAGAATTGCAAGAGCCAGATAAGAACCCTCTTTCGCTTATCATTTAATTTTTGGGACTTTTGAGAGAGAGAGAGAGAGAGAGAGAGAGAGAGAGAGAGAGTAATTTGGTTAGCTGATCATGAATTCAACCATAAAAATACAAAAAATCAGTACATTACATGAATCACATATATTATATACATACACATCGCCATATGAAGTGACGAGCATGTATATGTCACTACAGGGATCAGTCAAAAAACTGTCATATACGAGATACCTATACACGTACAGTATAAGTCTATTGTATATGAAGGAAAAGCTGTCAATAATAAATTTGGGAAAAATAAGTTGCGAATGCTAATTTTAGAGTTGACCAAAAGTGTGATTGGAGACCAAAACTTTGTGTCTCCTGCTAATCTTCATCAAATGAAAGCTTTACGAAGTCAACCGTTGTTATGTAGCATTCCAAGAAATACTACCTATCTGTAAATATCTATAAGCTCCTTAGAAATGAGCACTTTGGCACATGCTATATAGTTTTATCTTTTGAAGTTCTCTCTCAGTATGATATCCCACCTTTTAATGGGAGATATAAGCTCAACAAGATCGATGTATGAGGCAGCAAAATGGAGGTGATTCGTAATTGGCCCGGCTATGGTGCCTATGCACATGATTTGTACCTTCTAACAATTATTAGGTTGTGGCTACAGTAATAAGTTTTATGTGTTTTGCCAGTAGTTCTTGCAAAAGGAACAAGAAAACTATCTGGAGTAGTAACTAGTAGTTCGTCTCCTTCAGAAATCAGAATACTGCGATCACAAAGAAAAAAAAAAGGCTCAAGGCTGACGAAACTTGTAGCTCGTCCTCTTCAGAATACCTTTCACATTTCTAGAGCAATCATGTACAACGAGTTAGAAACAAAGGTTTACAAATGAATAATGTAACTATTGCATCATGACTCATGAGGTGTAACCATTGCATCAGAACCAGTAATAGATTTCTCATACATGTCTATTATGTGTATCACTGTCAGAGCTACACAATGGAGGAAAATAAAGCACAAAAAACATAATGGGACATGTCCAATAATACCAAATATAAGAAGACTAACTGAACGCAAAGAAATGAACTTGCTCTTACAGTCCATAGCTCAACACACTGATGCGCTGGCAATGCCATCTGCAACAACAGCACGCAAGAACTACGACACCACAAGACACAGCTTATTGAAATGAGCAATGCTAGATATTTAATCTCGGAGGAGGACAAGTCCGAGGATCGAGATAACAATGGCGTCAGAGTTCACCCAACTAGAGATCAATGGGATCGCTGAATGTCCTAGGCCTGCAAGGGGTGCGGGTCGGCCCACTCGAGAAGTCGCTTCGCTCCTCAATTCAGCCCATGGTTCGAAGCGGGCCGATCCTAAAAAACAAAGGAGCCCCTCTTTTCTAACCCTGGCTATCCACGGTGACCCTAGGGTCGCTCCTCGCCCTTGACGGCCAACCTGCATAAGCTTCCTACCGTCGGCGCCGCCACTCCTCGCCGGCGAGCTGCCCCGCCCACTGTAGCCGCGCCCCTCCACCGGCGAGATGCCCTACCCAGTGCAGCTTGCCCTTGCGGAGGCCGCGCTCGGCGGCGTCTAGATCCCGCCAACAGCACGAAGAGGCGCGGCTGGCGGCGCAGTGGAGCCGGCCGTTGCTTCGCCGTGCAGGGATCCGTGGCTCCATCAAGCTTCACGAGCACACCAAGAGACAACGCACGCATCACACCCGTGCCACCGTGGAGAGGAGAAGAAGCATCACCGGCGCAGCCCCGACACATGTGCAGGCGTGCCTCAGTTGCCGCCGCCGTGGAGGCAGCCACCCGCTCAAGGCAGGCGGAGCGCATGCCTCCTGCGAAGGAGCGCTCGGGCGTCGCCGCCGCGGCCAGAGGAGTTGAAAAGACACCCCGGCGTCGGCGTGCTCCGGCGAGGAGCAAAGGGAGGGAGCAGGCTGCTCCCAGCGTGCTCCGGCGTCAGCGTGCTCCGGCGCCCAGGGAGAGACCATGCTGCTATCGAGGAGCGAGGAGCCAGCTGCGTCGAGGCCTCCAGCGCATGGTGCAGCGAGGTGGAGCGGCGGCGTGCATCCGGCCGAGGTGAGCAGGGCAGTGAGCGTACAAGAGTCAAGAGGACGAGATTTTGTGATTAAAAACTGTAAAACGTGAGGTCCGCGAATTATGAGCGGTGGGCCTCCAGCAAATGTGCGGTTGATTAGCAGTTTAGCACCACAGCGGCGTGAGAGGGTCGGACCTTGGTTACCCGCGGGTCCAGCGGTGCAGCTGTTCCGACGGGGCGGATCGACCCAGGAACCTGTTTCCACACCAGAGGAGCGTAGGGTCGCATCTAGGAGTGCTCCGATCCGCTCCCTTTGCGGGCCTAGAATGTCCCTTTGGCGTAGTCCTCCTTGCCGTGGACCAACTGCGACTTCTGGAGCTTCCGAACTTTGCGCCGCCCTGTCCTGCTCGCGACTCCATTGTCTTCGGTCCTGTCCACCTCAGCCAAAATGGTGCTCCCCTCGAACTTCTTTACCCTAACGATGGCACGCTCATCGCCATCATCTGCCTCCTCCACAACCGCCGGCTCCTCCACCTGCCGCGGCTGCTGTTGATGCACCGCTACCTTCTCCTCAGCCACCTCATCAGCCATCACAGGAGTAGGCTGCTGAGCCAGAGCGACTAGCTCCTCTTCCTCCTCATACTCTGAATCGTCATCACTGTCATCCTTGTCCATGATATCCCCTTCTTCATCGTAATCTTCATCACTGCTGCTGTCCTCCCCCTCCTTCACATCATCACTGTTCTTGTCCACGCTATCCCCTTCTTCGCCGTACTCTTCGTCACTACTGCTGTCCTCCTCCTTCACATCATCATCATCATCACTCAAGATAATGACCTGCTTGGCCTTCGGCGCGACCTTGACAGCCGCTTTCCCCTTCAGCACAGCCAAGGCCGCTTCCTTCTTCTTCTTCTTCTTCTTCTCCATGGCCTTCGTCTTCTGCAGCGAAATGGCAGGCGTGGCCTCTTTCACCCGCGCCGCCACCAAGCCTGCTTTCTTCTTGTTTTTCGCCACCTTCGTCTCCTGCGGTGAAATGGCAGCCGTGGCCTCTTTCAGCTGCGCAGCCGCCAAGCCTGCTCTCTTCTTACTTTCTGCCGCCTTTGTCCGCTGCGCCAAAATGGCAGCCGGGCGCTTTTTGATCGCGGACACGATGGCTTCCTTTCTTCTGTTCGCGGCCATGACGACGACGCCCGACGCAGCGCCCTTCCCTGCTTTGCTACCGTGCTGCAGAACACTTGACGCAGTGCTTTCCTCTCTGACCCTCCACCTTCATCTACACAGTCTGTGGTACTGGAACCACGTTCCTCACATCCATTCCTAGGCAGCGGCGGCGAGAGAGATGGAGTAGAGTTTAGGACGACGGTTGGAACAGAGAGAGCGTGTTTCTTAACGAGAGAGAGAGAGAGCGTGTTTGCATCTGGTGTGAGTCACTGCGTGACTGGAAACAAAACAGACCATCAATTCCAGCTGTATAATAATTTACCTAGCTAGCTGTATAATAATTAACCCAGCTATACAATAATTTACCTAGCCGTAACACTTAGGATATCTGGAATATTCTTTAGAGAATCTAGAATATTTTTGACCGATTTTTGGTCTCTCCAATATATTTGACAGATCTCGCTTTTAAGATTAGGAGATCTCGACCTTAAAAATTGCCTTCTTGAGATAATGTCCCATGATCTGAAATTTTTTTGGGCCAGGCAAAAAAATATTTAGTATTTTAGGCTGAAAATTTAAGCTCACGAGTGGGAAAAGATTGGGCCAAGTTTTCAACCTAGCCCAGGTCAGGCTTCGTGTTCAGTTTTTTTTAAAAAAAATGGCCTGTCTTAATTTTCAAGTCTAGTTTTTTTTTCTAACCACGTCCGTCCCCATCAGGAGGGGTAGGCGGGCAAGACCCACCAAGCTTCAACACAGGCAAGGCCAGACAAAAAAAATATTTAGGTCGAGGTCGAGGCTCGTCTTTGAGACGGTCCACAATATTAGTAAAAGAAATTCCACAATCCCTTTACCTACTGCTCGTCTCTATGCATGTCTTTGTGTGCCTGTTGCCCTCCAAGGCTCCACGCCCATGACACCCCTGCACCTCTTCGGTCTGTGGTCGCCCATGACACTCGCTGCAATTGCCACATCATTGTAGTCGTTCGCCTCATAGTGCCACATCCTTGGTAGGCTGACTGTCCGTGTGTCGGGTATCAATATTAGGGATGCCAAATATGACAGATTAAGGATGCCAAACCACAATAACGCAAATGATAAAAAAAAGGCTCTCGGGGGTATTTCCACCTCGCTCGACCCTACCCACATAGGGCTCGACGACTCCCTTGACCCTAGACGAGACTTTTGTATTGCCCAACCCCCAGAAGAGAATTTCGCTGGGGTGGGACGGCTCGCTTGACCCGCAAGCCATCAGTCAAACTTCTGACACTGCAATAGGGGCTGGCACACCTTGACGCGATGGGCAATAAATGCCCACGACGCACAAGGGGGGGCGTGCATTGCCAACTCCTGTCATGGTCCGTTTCTGTGAGGGGACGAGGCGCGTGACCAGGCGGCATCGCCCCGGCGTGGCTACAGCAACAGGACATGGTGTGGCACAGCGCATCCACAACCCTCATATCATCTGAAGGGCTGAGGGACCCTGCTACGGAGGAGGAGGACAACATGTCTCGACAACTTTCCCTCTTGAGTAAAGTACGTCATCGGTCCTTAAACTTATTCCGTTGTGTAACCCCGGTCCCTAAACTCACAAATCGACCATGTAGGTCCTCAAACTTGTTCAACTATGCCATCTCGATCCCTAAACTTGCGAACTACCCGTTTAGGTCCTCAAACTTGTTCACTTGTGTCATTCCGGTCCTTAAACTTAATTTCTACTATCATATGTTTATAGTGTTTTTAAATTTTAGGATAAAATGACTTTAAACGAAAAAAAAATTACTACAAAGATGTAGATCATGTCGAGGGCTACAATTTTGGTATAAATTTTGTTTTCATTCAAGTTCATATGAAAAAGTTACGAATATTTTTTTGATATGAAGTTTTTATATTGTCATATTTGACTCATATGAGACTAAAAACTAAGTTTAAGGACTGGGATGATACAAGTGAACAAGTTTGAGGACCTAAACGGGTGGTCTGCAAGTTTAGGGACCGGGATGACACAACTGAACAAGTTTGAGGATCTAAACGGTCGATTTGCTAGTTTAGGGACCGGGATGACACATCAGTACTAGTTTAGGGACCGGTGATGTAGTTTACTCTTCCCTCTTTATCTTTCTCTCGTTTTCTCTCTTTGTAACCCCCCTGGCCTATCAAATGGGAAAGAGAACAACTGCGTGGGGATCAAACTCTGAAGCTCACACTCACACAGCCCACGCTCACGCACACTAGACTTGGGATCGCTTCCCCCCTCTCTCGCACGATTGTAATACCTACTGCAAACTCTCACAAGCAACATGAGCAGTCTTAAACTATACATAGGGCATTCACACAAACCAGCACAATCCTTGTGTCTACTTGTGAACCAGAGTCAAACTCGCAATCCACTCAATTTACAAGCCTGTGATCTGAACCACCAACACTATGCATGTCATATATACCTCATCACCTAGGGGCACCAAGGAAAAAACACTAAGCGGACCTCACACGTTTGTAGTGGTGGAGTGACACCAGGGGCGCGTTTTGGTACTCACCTAGCAGTTTATTTATGCATTCATGCATTATTCTCTCGGTCAGCATTTTCATCTTATACAATTCCCCAATCAATCGAATATTTCCTAGCATGAGTCTCCGTGCTCGGATCCGTTTCTCTTCTCTCTCCCCATCAGATTGTTTTGTCCCACCCGCTTCTTCAGCTTTGTCTGCTTCAGCTTGCTCTCTTTCACCTCTCTCAAATTCTTCTTGACATTTATTGAGAAGAAGTCTTTTGAAAGTGATTTTCTCATCATCCTTCACAAAGTTTGGTAAGTCACCAGCCAATCGGGAACAGAAACTAGCATACATCTCACAGAAGGTGGGTTCCATCAAGGCTTTGTCAAATATCTGAGATATCACACCAGTAAGCGTGACCACATTGTCAATATTCAACTCCTTGACCTGTGCAAAAAGTTTTTCGAAATTTTGGGGTGTTAACTTATTCAGAATTGCCTTCAGCTGCCTTTTGTTTAGCCTCTTCCTCATCAGACACCTTACCAATTTCATATTTTCTCTCAGCTTTGTGCATAAGTGGCATAGATACTTGAGAAGGTGATGGAATACCCTGAGCATTAGAAGCCACACTTCGCTGAGGCCGCCAACTTGCCGCCAAAAATTTCGCAAAAGGCGCCAAAAATCGTGAAATATTAGTAGAGAAAAAAGAAGAAGAGAGGCGCCAGCAAGCTTAACACGGCATCACAGCCTTGCCTTATCGTTGACCCCTCTTCCTTCCTCTCTCCAGCCGCCCTGCCAGACTCCGGTCTCTGCTTTCCCTCCTCTCCTCGATAGATCTCTGCTTCCTTATCATCAGACGGCGACGCGGAGGGCAGCCAGACGGGGCGGAGGCCACCTCCGCCCTTCCTCCGTCCAACTTGCGCCTGTCCTCTCCAGCCACCTGCGCCTGTCCTCTCCCAGCCGCGCCCCGCCGCCGCTCCACAGGACCATCTAGGGTTTCGCACGCCGCCGCCTCGACGCCCGCCACAAGACCATCCGCAGGGCCACTCTACCCTCACGTCGCCGCCTCGTATGCCGGCTGCAACTGGATCCCCGACGCCCCAAGGTCCATGTCTTTGATTTCCTTCCTCTTATATGGTGCTATTGGTATGATTGCTTACTGCCAGGTAGTGCAGTATCCCCCAGCCCCCAACCCGTGAAGGCCTTCAATAGATCTACACCTCGCTATACCAAAGGTTCTGGATTTGCAATCCTTTAGGTTTTTATGTCAATTGTTGCAATCCCTGCGATACTGTTTAGAATTTGTTGTCAAATTGAACAAATTTGAAGTTAACAAATTTTGGAATGAGATGTGAAACTGCACTTAAATATTGCTGCAATTGTTGTTGCTTCTTGCTTGTCATCCCCCCTATCATCAGTTGGTTAATTATTGATAACATACCAAGTTCATAAAACTTATTAAAGCAAATCTGATATAGGAAATAAGGAAAATCTTATTGGTTTCTGGTTTATGGCTTAGCATCACTAACAACTAACAGTGAATTGTTTGTGTTGTATAGGTTAAATTGTTGATTCCTGTCAAGCAGTTGACTAACATTTAAGTACTCTACAAGGGAGGCTTTAATTAGTCTTGTGTTCGAGATAATGCTCTTCTTCTGTTCTGAATTAATATGTCAAGCTGTGCTTTATGTCTGAAAACCATCTCAACTTATTAAGTTAAATTTGTCATATTCAAACACAGTGATAGTTCAAATGTCACGAACATGATGTATATGGTTGGCAACGTGGTAAAGCTCCCTCTAATGAATGGACTGATCAAACAACTGAATTCTTGAATTTTGCGTTCTCTTCGATGGGTGTGTCTGAAAATGATACTATCAAATGTCCCTGTGCCATGTGTCGTAACTACTTCAGACACAAAAGGCATTCTATGGAGATTCACTTGTGCAAATATGGATTTATAGAAGGTTATGAAACATGGATAGAGCATGGTGAGAATCTCGTTAGTCATGATGAGTGTAGCCCTACAACTAATGATTATGGTTTGAATGAAGTTGATCATATGGATCATATGCTCTCTGATTTGGCTGGTGAATGTCCCCCGGCACTAGAGGATGAACCATCACCCGTTACTAAAGCCTTTTATAGAATGGTTGCTAGTGCTGACGAAAAGGTGCATGAGAACACAACCCACTCATATCTTTCTGCTGTAGCTCGCCTGGTCGCGGTGAAGTCAATGTACAATATGTCAATTGCCCATTATGATGATGTCATAGAGATAATCCATGAACTCCTTCCTCTAGATTCTAAGTTGGCAAAGAACTTCTATGAATCTAGGAAAATGTTAGATGGTCTTCGTATGCCATATGTTAAAATCGATGTGTGCTATAACAACTGCATGCTTTTCTACAAAGACAGCGAGAAAAAAGAAAAATGTGACTTTTGCCATGCCAATCGCTATGAGGAAGGTTGCAAGAAAGTTGCACGCAAAGTTTTGAGGTACCTTTCCTATCACAGATAGACTCCAAAGGTTGTATTCACATGTGGAAACTTCCAAGCTGTTACAGTCAGACAAGCACTCCAATTCTGGAATAATGAAGCACCCTTGTGATGGAGAAGCATGGCAACAATTTTGAATAGACTTTCCCAGACTTTGCAAATGATTCAAGAAATGTTAGGCTTGCTATTTCCCACTGATGGTTTCACACCATTCAGTACGAATGCTGCCACATACTCTTGCTGGCCTGTTTTTCGTTACTCCACTAAACTCTGCCCCCCGGCCTTCTCCTAAGGCCTGAGTATATTTTCCTTGCCCTTGTTGCCCCTGGTCCTGAGCATCCTGGTAGGAAATTAAATATTCTAATGCAGCCTTTAGTTGATGAACTTCATGAACTATGGAAAGGAGTCCAAAACATGGATGCTTCAACCAAGCAGAATTTTCCTATGAGGGCAATTTTTTTTTGGTCAGTGCATGACTTTTCGTGCTTATGGGGACTTTGCTGGATGGAGCACAAATGGCAGATTAGCGTGTCCATGTGGATATGGTTGCAAAGGATTTACACTCCGTCATGGTCGTAAGGCTTGCTGGTTTGATTGCCATAGACGGTTCCTTCCCTAAAAAATCATCCATTTAGAAAACAAGCTAATGCTTTTCGTAAAAACACACGGGTTCTTGAGGACAACCTAAGCGCTTAACGGGTGAAGAACGTCAAGCCCAAGTGCACAATCTTGTAAATGATACAAAGTACCTTTGGTAAACTGCATAATTGGACTTTTGTGAGCTGCTTTAGGACACTTCCATACTTTCCAAAGTTAATGCTCCCCACACAACATTGACTTGATGCACAATGAGAAAAATTTAGGTGAAGCTGTTTGGCACACAACTTTTGGCATACCAGACAAGACAAAGATAATGTGAAAGCCAGGCTAGACCAAGCAAAGATTTGTAGCCGTCCTTCCTTGAATTTGGTAAGAAAGAGCAATGGAAATGGAAAGTGGGATAAGCCAAGAGCTCCATTCTGCATTGAGGAAAAAGTGAGAAGATTACCATTCTTCAGTGGTTCCAAGATCTAATGTTCCCTGATGCATATGCAGCAAACATTAGACGTGGTGTTAACCTATTGCAAAGAAAGATTTTAAGCTTAAAAAGCCATGACTACCACATATTTGTTGAACGTTTGCTCCCTGTTGCATTCCGCGGGATTCTCCCAGAGCATATATGGCATTCTTTGGCTGAGCTCAGTTTTTTCTACCAGTAGTTGTGTGCTAAAGAGCTTAGCAAAGATACTGTTCACTCTCTAGAAGATAATGTTGCGGTGCTTCTTTGCAAATTAGAGAAGATCTTTCCTCCTGGGTTTTTCAATCCTATGCAACATTTAATCATCCATTTACCTTATGAAGCATGATTAGGAGGGCCAGTCCAAGCCCGCTGGATGTATCCATATGAGAGGTAAATCCAAAATTAGTAATACAACAATAAAAAAATATGTATAGAACTAAGTTATTGTGATATGTTATCTCAATGTGTAGGCTTATCTACAAACTTAAGCAGAAGGTAAGAAATAAGGCACGCGTTGAGGGCTGCATAGTTGAGGCTTCTCTAGTTGAAGAGGCTACAAATCATCTGTCCTTATATTTTAAAGGTAGCACTCGGTCTATTAAAAACAAGATGCCTCGTTATGATGATGGTGCTTCCACATTTCAAACTGCATGTGACCTTGAAGTGTTTCAGCATACGGGTCGATGTATTAGCCCAAGAGGTACCCGTGAGCTCTCAATACCAGAGTACAAGGCTGCTTTCTTGTACATATTAACAAACATATCTGAGATGGACTATTTCTTTGAGTAAGTTCTTCAAATCAAATGGAACCATTCATTTACAATGAATATTCTAGTGTGTAGGAATAACTATAATTCTGTTTATGTAGAAAATTTGATAAAGAACAGTGGAAGAGTCGTCTTGTTCCTACCGAGCTGCAGCGGCGTGAGTTAAGACTAAATGGCTGGAATTATGGCCGTTCCGTGAAACGGGGCTTGATTTTTTTTATTGGTTTAAGGACCAAGTAATGTTCCTATGCCATTGAATTAAGTAAAATTTGTTAACAACAAATCCTGACCTAAAATGTATTTTGCAGTGCATGCAATCATCTATCATTCATAGTGCCTTTGCGTCAAATGTCTTATGGTTTCTGCACTCGAGTTCATTTGTTATGGTTGTTATGATGTTAATGGTTATAGATTTCGATCTGAACTATATGAGAAGGGAAGATTAGGATTAACCACTTGTAACAGTGGTGTCTGTGTGTCTTCTTATGATGAAAACGAAAACATTCTTGAGTATTATGGTGTCATCGAAGACATTATCAAAATTGTTTGGGAAGGCAGCATGCCACTTGAGTTGGTTTTATTTTATTGTCGCTGGTTTGATCCAACAGCCAATGGCCTACGACATACTGAAAATTTGGGTTTTAGTAGAAATTAAGCATACATCAAGATTATCAAATTTTGACCCATTTGTCATGGCTAATCAAGTTAACCAAGTTTACTATCTGCCTTATGCATGCAAGAAAAGAGCAGATTTGAGGGACTGGTGGGTAGTGTTCAAAGTTGCTCCACATGGACATATTCCTCCAAATAATATTAATGCTGATTCTAGTTTAGGAGAAGGGCCTTCTCAAGATGTTGAGTTCTATAAGAGGATGGATTAGATGGCACTTTTGTCATTGACTTGGATGATGCATTAGACTCTATCACTCCGTTGGGGTCAGATGAGATTACCGATCCTATGGACTTGGAAATGCTAGAGAAAACTCCTGCTGAGTTTGAGGAAGAGAATGAATCTACAGATGAAGAGATCGAGTGTACTGATGAAGACACCGAGTGTACGGATGAAGAGGATGATGATGAACAAGATGAAGCTGCTTTTGACTAAACTTTTTTTCTGAACTGTGATGAGAAATTGCAATATCTGTTGTAGTAATTGTTTGGTACTTCGTTTCCTCTTATGTCCATTCGTTAAATTTTTTAATCTGGTATTGAAATGCCCAACTATATTCTAACATTTTAGTTACCTGATGCAGATGGTGAGTAGCTTTCGTCACAGCCGCAATGGCCATTCAAAAAGGAGTGCTTCTCATACCAACTCCTGTGATGGTGCCTCTCAGAAGACAACTGCTGATAATCCCTCCAAAAGGATTAAAGAGACAAGACCTATCTGTTCTTTACAACCAGTTAAGGAAAGAGAGCGGAAGCAAGGGTGCCTAACAAAGTTAAAAATGCCAGTGCATGGCCGCAAGGTGCTCCTTAAACCACTTGGTGACATGTAAGTACAAAATTATCTTTACATTACTTTTTCATACTTTTTTTTACATGTGCAGTCCATTAATAACAACTGTTGGTGACATAGGCAATTTGAATATCTTGACCGTCGAGGGCGAGTTACAAGTACACTTCTCAGCTTGGATCATTATCAAGAGAGAATACCCAGGCTTGGTGCAGGACAAGGATGAGCACGATGCAGTCCTTAGGACGCGTCCAACACTTGAGTGGGCTGATTACTTTCTATCCAAAAAGAATAACTTGGGACAAACAGCAGGTAATCGTGTGCTTTCAGAATTTTGGGTAAGTAACATGTATTTTCTCTCTACCATCTTGTGTACCAGTTTAGTAAAATGTCGTATGTTAATTTATATATTTTGACTTGTGTTTTCGCATGCAGCGCTTATTTGAGGTCAACAGTGATATAGAGGAAGAAGCCAACCGTGTTCTTCAAAACTATTTGAAGAAAAAGGTGAAGGATATGATGTACCAAGCTCGAGTAGATGCTGTCAAGGTGTACTACAAGAAAAAGCGGAATTAGAAACTAGATGACAAGTTGGCACGACCAATAGAGCTGAAATATGAAGAATACTTGGAAGGCAAACTGAAGTGGTGCAATATTGATGTGTGGCCTGAGCTTTGTCGCCACTGGTGCTCTAAAGGTTTCCTCCAAAAACGTAAGAGAGGTCAGGGATATCGCTTTGCTTCTGATGATATTGCTCAAAATCATGGAGGGTCTAGACCATTTGGGGAAACAAGACAAGTTTTGGTTTGTATCATTATTTTCTGTATGGAATTTGTAAAACATTTCAGAGTCCATGGCTCACTCTGTTACTATTTTCCTGTTGTAGGGTGAGAAATTTGGCCCTGAGTTTGCAACTGTTATTAACACTTACTCGGTGATGAAATCTGGCATACGAAATGTGGATAAAGATGGCCGAACTGGTCCAGTGATTAGTTGTAAAGCACAGAGGATTATGGTATGTTTGTTTATATCTTCAATAATTGTTGTTGTCCACACTTAAATATAATTTGTTTAGATGCATGCAACTTGTAAAAATTCTGGGCAGCAAGGGCCACCTTTACATTTCTGTACATATTATATTGATGATTTGGCAGACAAATTCTATATATACTGCATGCACATCCAGAAAATTTTGGGCAGCAAGAATATTCTAGGCATGCAACTTGTGACTTCTATTTTGTTGTGCACATCCAGCAACAAATTCTGGGCAGCAAATTCTAATGCATGCCCACCTTTACTTTACATAGGATGAGTACACTGCAAAGTCTAATTCTGCACATCCAGAAAATTCCGGGCAGCAAGAGTTGGACACAAAAGTGTTGTATGATGTTTCTGGTGGAATGCGACATGGACGTATTGCCATTGCAAATGGCGCTGGTAGAAAGGCTGATGTATTGTCTGCTGCCAAGGAAAAAAACCATTGCATCGTCAAATTCAGCATCTTACCGATGCACGGCCAAAGAGAATCAATGTTTGCGCCATGCAAATAGGTGCTTACAGCGTGTTGACCAGCTAGGCGAACTAACCAATGACTTGATTTTGGTACTTATCTGATTTTCTTTTTACCGTAATTTATTTTGGACATGATGCTACTCTTGGTATCTTAGCTAATATATATTCTTGCTTGCAGAATCTTTACAGTGATTTAGGAAAGGAGGTTCCATCAAGTCTGAAAAGTCGGCTCGCAGCACTGACAACTAATGTAAGTATAATAGCGACTTTGTACTCAAACAAATGAACCCAACATTAAGCATAAAAAGAGAAAAAATAGCTGTTTTACTACCAATTGAACTAGACAACTGATATGTTTTGATGTCAGAATGACAACACGCAGTGCAGCAGTGAGAAAGTGGCCTCATGTTGATGGTTACTGTAGTTTGCAACTTTGCATCTTAGTTTAATTCTCAGGGTAAGCAGTAGTGTCCTACCCTTGTGTCAAACCAATACACTTCCTACACATGTCTAGTTGTGACATATCATTTTTGCCATTTCCAGTTTGAGTGCCTCAAGCATGTTGCTGGGAAGCAAAACAGTTATCTAATGTGTATGAAATTCTAAATCTGCAGTTCATTAGTTATTTATTTGCGTGGCACTATCCTATTTGCAGTTAACCACTGGTTCATCTCATGCCGGCGACGAGGAATCGGAAGGTGAGGACGTGGATGAGGACTTCAATGCGGAGGACTTGGATGAGGAGGAATTGGATGAAGAGGACTTGGATAGAGAGGATTCAGATGATGAGGACATGGATGGTCAGAACATGGATAGGGAGGACTTAGATGGCGACAACATGGATGGCAAGAACAAGAATGGCCAGAAAATACCTGCTGTGGACATAGATAAGGAAATGGAGGGGGAAGACTGGGGTGGTGAAAACATTTGCAGCGACCACGGTGAGCCCTATGACAATGGCATATGGTAAGCCTTGCTATTGGTTGATCAACAAACAACTTGGTGCCATGGTGATAGACTACGAGCTAACTTTTGTCTTTTGAACACATGGCTGTGTCTTTTGAACAACATGTGCAGTGGCTCTTGCCTGACTTCTCTTTTGTATAGAATGATCATGGCTCTTTTGTATAGAATGATCATGGCTTGTATGGTCTAAGGACAAAGACTTGTATTATGTTTGGCTGTCTGCAGCTGCTGCTGGACCTGTATGGGCAGCCGAACTGCTTGCCGGCGGCCGCAGCAAGCTGAACAAGCGCGCTTGCTAAGTGATGTTTGCTTGCTGGCAGTTGCAGCAAGTCGAACTGCTTGATGTTTGCTAGTGATGTAAACTATATGCTAGTGATGTGAACTTTAATATCAAAGTCTTCGAGCTCAATGATGCCTGCTATATTATTGCCTGAGGTGTATCACAGAGATGATTATTAGCGCTTATTACCTGCAATGACTCCAGTTGTTATGTTTGTTATTTTCCTGTCGGTGAGATACATTATTCTGTCGATGAACCGATAAAAACAAGAATTTTCTTGTGGGCCTGTTTACTATTTTTCTATAGAGGAACACACAGGAAATTAAACAATTCCCTGTCGGGTTTTGTGTTCATTTTCCTGTCAGGCGGCTTACAGGGAAAAAAAATCCTGGCGCGAACGGTCCCGGGACGCCAAGATTACCTTGAGGGTCGACCGTCAGGGAAATCCCGTCAGGAAAATAGTCCTGTCGGGCGGCCGACAGGCAATAATATTTTCCCTGTCGATCTATCCTATCGGAGTTTTCCATTGTTCCTGTCGGTATTACCCTATTTCCCTGTCGGGATATGACACACAGGAAAAAAGTCATTTTCAGTAGTGAGAGTTTATGGTAATACTGAAACTATACAGTCCGATTTCTTACCTCCCTTTCAGCATCTTGAATATTGTAAGAGGATTAGCAATTGAGAGACTAGTGGATGGGCGTTTAAGCGCTAACCGGCTCACAAACATACCAACGACTGCTACAGTATCAGATATGCATCTTATTAATTCCAAATTCTAGATCATATGCAAACGTTTATATTTTCCATCCAATGTTACCTAAAAGTCGGTGTTGATCTTCTATACAAAAAAAACCCTACAACATTTCAAACTTCTAATTAATTTGTCCTGCATTGACTTGAATTTAATCGAAGCAGGCATATTAATTGAGTCCAGGAGCTTGTTATCAAAATAAATATGGCTTTCGATTCAACGAGCAATCTTTTTTACTCAAATTAAGGTTGAGTAAATATGTTACTTTAATTCAATGGTGTATCCAACTGGTGCACTTGAGTTTGAAAGCTATTTAATAAATATTTTCAGATATAAATTTATGCCATCCAATACTTACTTAGATTTGTGTTAACCATTTTTCTTTTAAACTTAGATCATTCAATGTTTTTACTTGAATTTCAAGATATTGAATAACAAGATTTACTTCTCATCAGCTTAAGTTATCAAACTTTGTACTCTTATAGCTATTAGCAAAAAAAAAAAACGCAATGAAGATTAAGATATCAACTCAAGCTATTAACTATTCCTCAAGGGTCCAAAGCTTTGTCTAAAATTGTTGCTTTCAACTTAGCTTCAACCACATAAGACCCTGCCTACTTTACAAATAATAAGTTATAAAGAACTTATACTTATGCGGATATGCATGAAATAAACATATAAAGTCTATAATTCGCCTACCTATTTAGTTATTAGACTTATATATGTAGAGAACTTCTCATGGGCCACGAAGCACGAAACCACCCAGCATTTGACTATTCTATTTTTTTACGTTGGAAAATGTGCTACATAACATGTGGGGCAGGAAACAACCACATAAGCAAAAAGCCAGTTAAACATGCATGCTGGTTGGCATGATGCAAGTGCATATTTTCTTTTATAGCGATGCACCTTGCATGTTATTCTAGGCCTACCATGCACTTTAATTTCCACTTAGCCACATAATGCTCGCACACATTAATTTTGCAAAAAAGTTCCTATTTGTTTCACTCATGACCCTTGAAAATGCAAAAAGCTGCAACTTGTCCTCATTCCATGTGGATTCGATATAGGAGTATATCAACAGCCACCGGATGAACACATAGCACCCCCCCCCCCACATGTGTAGATTCGAAGGATGAAATTTGGCCAACGAGAATGGTAGAGGGAACAATATTTTTTTGAGCATAATGGTAGGTGCTCTGCCTTTCATTATAGAATGGAAGCAATATTTCAAATTACAAATAAGGTGGCTTGAGCCAAGGAATTAATAAGAAATGTGTAAACCATAAAAAAGGGGGGGTTAGGCTACTCCTCCAAATTACATTCGTCGCGTGCCAGTTTGGATGTCCTGTTGAATGAGCACTACCAGTTGCGCCCTCGTCATGGCCTTGTTGTCAAAACACCCGGTGGCACCTCTCTCCTTCCAAATATCCCAAGCAATGTAGATTACTGTTTGTTCCATTTGCCTTCATGTTTTGTGCGCCAGCAGGTCCAATCATGGATGTCCACCATCTCTTGAGGCATGTGTAGTTGTTGTGGAGCAATCCCATGGGGATGAAGGAGTTCCAGATCGACCTGCGTCAAGTATGAGCAAGAGGCCATCATATGTGTTGCCGTCTCTGCTGTTGAGCGGCACACAAGGAGCAGATTGCGTTTGTTTGGCCGTCGTTCTTGATTATGCGATCAACAGTCCATAATTTGTTTGTAGAATTAGCCATGCAAAAACTTGTACTTATTTTCGACCTTTGACTTCCATAGCCGCTGCCAGTCATGATCTATGAGAGCACCAATAAGGTAAGCTGAGCTCGATGAGTAACTTCCATTGGCTGAAAACCTCCACACAATGTCGTCCCCAGTTGCTCTCCAAGCTGCACCTCTCGTAGAAGATCCCATGGTAGGGAACAATATACCCAGGCGCTAACGGAGGGCTTCATCTACTCCGCCCCCCTCTATTAATCCATCCATTTCTACCTTCATTAACTCTCTTCTTCCTTTTATTAGAGATTTTTATTTGGACTCGCTATCTATCTCCTTATTAGTGATTTTATCTGGACTCGCTAATATCTATCTCCTCTCATTCTCCTTCTAGATTATTTTGAGGTAATACTCTATTTGAGAAGTTTTAAATTTGACAAAATATTTTACAAAAAAGTTCGAATAGCACGTTGTTTTCTATTGTGATACTGAAACTATACAGTCCATTTGTTTACCTCACTTTCAGTATCTTGAATATTGCACGCTGCATGGGCTCGTGAAAAGATGACGGACGCATGGTTTTGTGTGGGAAGGGAAAAATGGGAAATTTGTGGCTTGTGCAGATTCAAAAGATTTTACCGAAACTAGGGTTGAGCTGCTCACTTTTATTTATAAAAATGCTACGCCCAGGGGTTAATGGGTTATCCTATTCTGTACGCGCGCATATATATAGCAGGGCAGCGACTATGTTAGACAAAGCCGCTAGCAAGCAAACTCTCAGATGACTACAGACCATGGACATTCTAGGAATTTATAGGTTTAATTTTCACTTGAGCCGTGGCTCAAGTCGTAGCCTAACTTTGTGCTACATACACCTTAATTTCTAATATGATGGATGGCAAAACTCATCCAATCTAGCAATCTAGCAGACTCATGGAACAAAATCAAGTCGTTGGGCTACCTTATTAGGCCCTCCCTTGCTCACAAGAAATAATACAATTAAAGTATTAATACTATAATAAGCTATCTATAGTATCATTGTGGTTCCACATCTTACCGTTAATTCTTTAATTTCGCCACTGTGGCAACCTCTTCATTCAGGCCTATAGTCATTAACAACACATGCGGGGTTTACAACCTACTCTTTTTTATACCTAAATCTAAGATACATTTCCATTTTCTGTCCTACATGAAGATGCTTCCAAGATAAAAAATGTATTTCATGATTTTTAGCAAAAAGTTTCATGTCTCAAACTAATATAGTATTGTATTTGTCATGGATGCATGAAATGTATTTTTAAAAATCAGTTATCACAATCGTCATTCTGAACCCCAATGTCATCGTTGACTGAAAAAATGTGTGTTCCCTGGAGACAGTGAGGTACCTGATCTCTGGCTTCAAAGACCAAAAGGCTCTCCCAGAAAGTATAGTGGCTTGGTGGATTCCTTTTTTTTATATATTCTTCTAAGATTTGAATTTTGACACCATGCATGAACTTTGAACAAAACAAGGTATCACAACGTTGAATTGTGTAGCTGTTGGTTTCCCTCTTTAGTTTATCATTTTTAGTATGAAAATATTTGAGCTACTTTTACCCAGTTGTAAATATTCAGTTTGAAACAGTTTGTTCTTTTTTGGTGGACATTCTATTTCTAATTGTTGGGAAATAAGTTTGAAATTCCCTTTCTTCTAAAATGAAGGAAGAAAAACAAGGTATCACAACGTTGAATTGTGTAGCTGTTGGTTTCCCTCTTTAGTTTATCATTTTTAATATGAAAATATTTGAGCTACTTTTACCCAGTTGTAAATATTCAGTTTGAAACAGTTTGTTCTTTTTTGGTAGACATTCTACTTCTAATTGTTGGGAAATAAGTTTGAAATTCCCTTTCTTCTAAAATGAAGGAATTTTTCAATCTCTTACAATAATCACATGGGATACCATGCTTGCAGAAATCGACAAAAGATACTACTGTTTGAAGTAAAGTCAAGCATGAGGAAAATGAGTAAATGATTTGTTTTAATTTTAAGTTTTGGTAAAAATTAAGAAAAATTTCTGGGAAGCCTGTGAGACAATACACAACTTTATAATAGGCGTATAGGAGTAGCTCTTTTGAGTTTGTGAGTCTTTTTAAACATTAAACTACCACAGTTTATTTTTGATGTATATTGAGAATGAATGATTTCACACCCAACCCGAATAGTTCTTTCTGATAGACAATGCAAACAGTATCAGCTGGGACGGGAGTACAAACAACATTCTTAAGACAGCTGTAAATTAGATACTGTATATGTTATTACAGCATACGCATAGTAGTACGGCATAATAATGTCATTCTCTTAATCCATAAATTTACGTAAAGGGGCATGTAAAGCTCAGAGTTCCACAATCGCCTCTATTCCGTGAATTTGGAACATAATGGTCAAAAGGGTCTGCTCCACCAGATATATCCGTCACTATAAATTTTTTTCCCTTGGTACCAGGCTTATCCATGACAGATTATAATGCAGGGAATTTTACGTCTAATAAAGTGATGTCCTCCTAGAATATTGCATTTAAATACACAACAATAACATACTCCAGACGCCAACCATTTCCATCTTTTAGACAAACATCATTTGCTATTTTTGTGGAAGCAGGATCTTCAGCAGTTGATCCTTTAGCATGCATCATCATCTAACACGACAAAAAAAAGGGATTAGAACCGAGGTAATGTAGTACGGTAGAAACTCTTTTACCACGGCCTGCTCTCCTTTCGTTCCCACAGCTCTGTAACAAATGCATGTCGGACACCTCTGCTCTAAATTAAAATATATATATACTAGTTTATTGGCTTTAATTTAAATTGTTCCAGGGCATACAGAGCACGTCGTGTCATCGTATGGACTGGCTATCTCACAACTAATTTGGTTGTCATCAGCATCCAACAGTTGGACTGGTAAAAGCCAAGTTCAATTAAGCATGATTTTGCATTATTGCTTGTGCATGGAACAAAATAAAGACCCTTGATAAAAGAATTGCAAGAGCCAGATAAGAACCCTCTTTCGCTTATCATTTAATTTTTGGGACTTTTGAGAGAGAGAGAGAGAGAGAGAGAGAGAGAGAGAGAGTAATTTGGTTAGCTGATCATGAATTCAACCATAAAAATACAAAAAATCAGTACATTACATGAATCACATATATTATATACATACACATCGCCATATGAAGTGACGAGCATGTATATGTCACTACAGGGATCAGTCAAAAAACTGTCATATACGAGATACCTATACACGTACAGTATAAGTCTATTGTATATGAAGGAAAAGCTGTCAATAATAAATTTGGGAAAAATAAGTTGCGAATGCTAATTTTAGAGTTGACCAAAAGTGTGATTGGAGACCAAAACTTTGTGTCTCCTGCTAATCTTCATCAAATGAAAGCTTTACGAAGTCAACCGTTGTTATGTAGCATTCCAAGAAATACTACCTATCTGTAAATATCTATAAGCTCCTTAGAAATGAGCACTTTGGCACATGCTATATAGTTTTATCTTTTGAAGTTCTCTCTCAGTATGATATCCCACCTTTTAATGGGAGATATAAGCTCAACAAGATCGATGTATGAGGCAGCAAAATGGAGGTGATTCGTAATTGGCCCGGCTATGGTGCCTATGCACATGATTTGTACCTTCTAACAATTATTAGGTTGTGGCTACAGTAATAAGTTTTATGTGTTTTGCCAGTAGTTCTTGCAAAAGGAACAAGAAAACTATCTGGAGTAGTAACTAGTAGTTCGTCTCCTTCAGAAATCAGAATACTGCGATCACAAAGAAAAAAAAAAAGGCTCAAGGCTGACGAAACTTGTAGCTCGTCCTCTTCAGAATACCTTTCACATTTCTAGAGCAATCATGTACAACGAGTTAGAAACAAAGGTTTACAAATGAATAATGTAACTATTGCATCATGACTCATGAGGTGTAACCATTGCATCAGAACCAGTAATAGATTTCTCATACATGTCTATTATGTGTATCACTGTCAGAGCTACACAATGGAGGAAAATAAAGCACAAAAAACATAATGGGACATGTCCAATAATACCAAATATAAGAAGACTAACTGAACGCAAAGAAATGAACTTGCTCTTACAGTCCATAGCTCAACACACTGATGCGCTGGCAATGCCATCTGCAACAACAGCACGCAAGAACTACGACACCACAAGACACAGCTTATTGAAATGAGCAATGCTAGATATTTAATCTCGGAGGAGGACAAGTCCGAGGATCGAGATAACAATGGCGTCAGAGTTCACCCAACTAGAGATCAATGGGATCGCTGAATGTCCTAGGCCTGCAAGGGGTGCGGGTCGGCCCACTCGAGAAGTCGCTTCGCTCCTCAATTCAGCCCATGGTTCGAAGCGGGCCGATCCTAAAAAACAAAGGAGCCCCTCTTTTCTAACCCTGGCTATCCACGGTGACCCTAGGGTCGCTCCTCGCCCTTGACGGCCAACCTGCATAAGCTTCCTACCGTCGGCGCCGCCACTCCTCGCCGGCGAGCTGCCCCGCCCACTGTAGCCGCGCCCCTCCACCGGCGAGATGCCCTACCCAGTGCAGCTTGCCCTTGCGGAGGCCGCGCTCGGCGGCGTCTAGATCCCGCCAACAGCACGAAGAGGCGCGGCTGGCGGCGCAGTGGAGCCGGCCGTTGCTTCGCCGTGCAGGGATCCGTGGCTCCATCAAGCTTCACGAGCACACCAAGAGACAACGCACGCATCACACCCGTGCCACCGTGGAGAGGAGAAGAAGCATCACCGGCGCAGCCCCGACACATGTGCAGGCGTGCCTCAGTTGCCGCCGCCGTGGAGGCAGCCACCCGCTCAAGGCAGGCGGAGCGCATGCCTCCTGCGAAGGAGCGCTCGGGCGTCGCCGCCGCGGCCAGAGGAGTTGAAAAGACACCCCGGCGTCGGCGTGCTCCGGCGAGGAGCAAAGGGAGGGAGCAGGCTGCTCCCAGCGTGCTCCGGCGTCAGCGTGCTCCGGCGCCCAGGGAGAGACCATGCTGCTATCGAGGAGCGAGGAGCCAGCTGCGTCGAGGCCTCCAGCGCATGGTGCAGCGAGGTGGAGCGGCGGCGTGCATCCGGCCGAGGTGAGCAGGGCAGTGAGCGTACAAGAGTCAAGAGGACGAGATTTTGTGATTAAAAACTGTAAAACGTGAGGTCCGCGAATTATGAGCGGTGGGCCTCCAGCAAATGTGCGGTTGATTAGCAGTTTAGCACCACAGCGGCGTGAGAGGGTCGGACCTTGGTTACCCGCGGGTCCAGCGGTGCAGCTGTTCCGACGGGGCGGATCGACCCAGGAACCTGTTTCCACACCAGAGGAGCGTAGGGTCGCATCTAGGAGTGCTCCGATCCGCTCCCTTTGCGGGCCTAGAATGTCCCTTTGGCGTAGTCCTCCTTGCCGTGGACCAACTGCGACTTCTGGAGCTTCCGAACTTTGCGCCGCCCTGTCCTGCTCGCGACTCCATTGTCTTCGGTCCTGTCCACCTCAGCCAAAATGGTGCTCCCCTCGAACTTCTTTACCCTAACGATGGCACGCTCATCGCCATCATCTGCCTCCTCCACAACCGCCGGCTCCTCCACCTGCCGCGGCTGCTGTTGATGCACCGCTACCTTCTCCTCAGCCACCTCATCAGCCATCACAGGAGTAGGCTGCTGAGCCAGAGCGACTAGCTCCTCTTCCTCCTCATACTCTGAATCGTCATCACTGTCATCCTTGTCCATGATATCCCCTTCTTCATCGTAATCTTCATCACTGCTGCTGTCCTCCCCCTCCTTCACATCATCACTGTTCTTGTCCACGCTATCCCCTTCTTCGCCGTACTCTTCGTCACTACTGCTGTCCTCCTCCTTCACATCATCATCATCATCACTCAAGATAATGACCTGCTTGGCCTTCGGCGCGACCTTGACAGCCGCTTTCCCCTTCAGCACAGCCAAGGCCGCTTCCTTCTTCTTCTTCTTCTTCTTCTCCATGGCCTTCGTCTTCTGCAGCGAAATGGCAGGCGTGGCCTCTTTCACCCGCGCCGCCACCAAGCCTGCTTTCTTCTTGTTTTTCGCCACCTTCGTCTCCTGCGGTGAAATGGCAGCCGTGGCCTCTTTCAGCTGCGCAGCCGCCAAGCCTGCTCTCTTCTTACTTTCTGCCGCCTTTGTCCGCTGCGCCAAAATGGCAGCCGGGCGCTTTTTGATCGCGGACACGATGGCTTCCTTTCTTCTGTTCGCGGCCATGACGACGACGCCCGACGCAGCGCCCTTCCCTGCTTTGCTACCGTGCTGCAGAACACTTGACGCAGTGCTTTCCTCTCTGACCCTCCACCTTCATCTACACAGTCTGTGGTACTGGAACCACGTTCCTCACATCCATTCCTAGGCAGCGGCGGCGAGAGAGATGGAGTAGAGTTTAGGACGACGGTTGGAACAGAGAGAGCGTGTTTCTTAACGAGAGAGAGAGAGAGCGTGTTTGCATCTGGTGTGAGTCACTGCGTGACTGGAAACAAAACAGACCATCAATTCCAGCTGTATAATAATTTACCTAGCTAGCTGTATAATAATTAACCCAGCTATACAATAATTTACCTAGCCGTAACACTTAGGATATCTGGAATATTCTTTAGAGAATCTAGAATATTTTTGACCGATTTTTGGTCTCTCCAATATATTTGACAGATCTCGCTTTTAAGATTAGGAGATCTCGACCTTAAAAATTGCCTTCTTGAGATAATGTCCCATGATCTGAAATTTTTTTGGGCCAGGCAAAAAAATATTTAGTATTTTAGGCTGAAAATTTAAGCTCACGAGTGGGAAAAGATTGGGCCAAGTTTTCAACCTAGCCCAGGTCAGGCTTCGTGTTCAGTTTTTTTTAAAAAAAATGGCCTGTCTTAATTTTCAAGTCTAGTTTTTTTTTCTAACCACGTCCGTCCCCATCAGGAGGGGTAGGCGGGCAAGACCCACCAAGCTTCAACACAGGCAAGGCCAGACAAAAAAAATATTTAGGTCGAGGTCGAGGCTCGTCTTTGAGACGGTCCACAATATTAGTAAAAGAAATTCCACAATCCCTTTACCTACTGCTCGTCTCTATGCATGTCTTTGTGTGCCTGTTGCCCTCCAAGGCTCCACGCCCATGACACCCCTGCACCTCTTCGGTCTGTGGTCGCCCATGACACTCGCTGCAATTGCCACATCATTGTAGTCGTTCGCCTCATAGTGCCACATCCTTGGTAGGCTGACTGTCCGTGTGTCGGGTATCAATATTAGGGATGCCAAATATGACAGATTAAGGATGCCAAACCACAATAACGCAAATGATAAAAAAAAGGCTCTCGGGGGTATTTCCACCTCGCTCGACCCTACCCACATAGGGCTCGACGACTCCCTTGACCCTAGACGAGACTTTTGTATTGCCCAACCCCCAGAAGAGAATTTCGCTGGGGTGGGACGGCTCGCTTGACCCGCAAGCCATCAGTCAAACTTCTGACACTGCAATAGGGGCTGGCACACCTTGACGCGATGGGCAATAAATGCCCACGACGCACAAGGGGGGGCGTGCATTGCCAACTCCTGTCATGGTCCGTTTCTGTGAGGGGACGAGGCGCGTGACCAGGCGGCATCGCCCCGGCGTGGCTACAGCAACAGGACATGGTGTGGCACAGCGCATCCACAACCCTCATATCATCTGAAGGGCTGAGGGACCCTGCTACGGAGGAGGAGGACAACATGTCTCGACAACTTTCCCTCTTGAGTAAAGTACGTCATCGGTCCTTAAACTTATTCCGTTGTGTAACCCCGGTCCCTAAACTCACAAATCGACCATGTAGGTCCTCAAACTTGTTCAACTATGCCATCTCGATCCCTAAACTTGCGAACTACCCGTTTAGGTCCTCAAACTTGTTCACTTGTGTCATTCCGGTCCTTAAACTTAATTTCTACTATCATATGTTTATAGTGTTTTTAAATTTTAGGATAAAATGACTTTAAACGAAAAAAAAATTACTACAAAGATGTAGATCATGTCGAGGGCTACAATTTTGGTATAAATTTTGTTTTCATTCAAGTTCATATGAAAAAGTTACGAATATTTTTTTGATATGAAGTTTTTATATTGTCATATTTGACTCATATGAGACTAAAAACTAAGTTTAAGGACTGGGATGATACAAGTGAACAAGTTTGAGGACCTAAACGGGTGGTCTGCAAGTTTAGGGACCGGGATGACACAACTGAACAAGTTTGAGGATCTAAACGGTCGATTTGCTAGTTTAGGGACCGGGATGACACATCAGTACTAGTTTAGGGACCGGTGATGTAGTTTACTCTTCCCTCTTTATCTTTCTCTCGTTTTCTCTCTTTGTAACCCCCCTGGCCTATCAAATGGGAAAGAGAACAACTGCGTGGGGATCAAACTCTGAAGCTCACACTCACACAGCCCACGCTCACGCACACTAGACTTGGGATCGCTTCCCCCCTCTCTCGCACGATTGTAATACCTACTGCAAACTCTCACAAGCAACATGAGCAGTCTTAAACTATACATAGGGCATTCACACAAACCAGCACAATCCTTGTGTCTACTTGTGAACCAGAGTCAAACTCGCAATCCACTCAATTTACAAGCCTGTGATCTGAACCACCAACACTATGCATGTCATATATACCTCATCACCTAGGGGCACCAAGGAAAAAACACTAAGCGGACCTCACACGTTTGTAGTGGTGGAGTGACACCAGGGGCGCGTTTGGATGGTACCGACAACCTGCTATGACAAATTGCTAGCCACAAGTTAGGCAAGTTTTGGTAAGAGAAATAATGCGAAGAATGCATATGCATGTATCGCATGCCTAAGCTTCGGATACAAACCGCAAACGCAAGGCTAAGGATGTGTGTCTACCACAGTTGTGGCTAGGCACCATTTGGTAACGACCCAAACACACTTCCGATCATGTCCTCGGTCCAAAGGTTCACATGACGCCACTCTCGGTACCTTGTTTCGAATTGAGGAACAGGATCAAATAGAAATTACATATGATTTGATGTAAGGCCTGGTGATGTAGAACCATCATCCAAAAGACGTATACCCCTTTACTAAAAATTTTAAAAGGTTTCGTATTGGAAACATTGCCACACTAGTCAAGTCATTCAATTCTCATGCTCTCTCTCTCTCTCTCTCTCTCCTTTCAATTTTTATTCATAAGTTTAGACCTTAAGCTTGAGGTCGGATCTCCAATGTCTTTTCTTAAGATTTCCATTTTGACATCCTCTTTTATGTATAAGGTCGATAAGGTGATTCTTGGGAACCTCTTATTTCCAACACTCTAGAATGCTCTTAACTATTGACATATCATACAAATTTAATTAACGGTATGTTCATATAATATTTGGCTATTATGTTTATTAAGCATTAATATATAACGCATGTCATCTTGTCAATGAGTCTCTTGGAGTGTGTGTGTCACATGTGCTTCTTCCTCACGTCCATTCCATATACGGCGATGACGATGATATATATGGAGTATATTGAGAGTTTAAGACTAGTGCAATGGTCTGGAGAGAGAGCCTAGGTGTTTAGTGTCTGACCGGGAACAATTAAGATACACCAAAGTCGTCAGGCCCACAACTAAATCAATTCTATTTTAATATAAGGACGGCTAATAATTTAACTTGTTATAACCTTTAGGGTGCTTAGAATCTTTCGGGAATGTGGAATGTGTTTGATTGATCTTTGGTCTCGTGAATGTATCCGACACATCTCGCCATTAAGACTAGAAGATCTCGACTTTAAGATTGGCCTCCTCATGAGGGGTAAACAATATATTGCTGGGTGTGGGAGAACATCGGAACCAATAATAGATTTCCCATACATGGATGTCTATTAACTTGCTCAGATCTTACAGTCCAAAGCTTAAATTAATACACACTGATGTGCTAACGAACTATGGCACCACAAGACACAACTTATTGAAATAAGCAAAATGCTAGATATTCTCAACCTCGGAGGAGGGCAAGTCCGAGGAGATATCAATTGGCATCAGAGTTCACCCAGCTAGAGATCAATGGGATCGCTGACTGTCCCTTTGGAGTAGTCCTTACCATGGACCAACCGTGACTTCTGGAGCTTCCGAACTTTGCACTTCCCTGTCCTGCTCGCGACTCCATTGTCGTCGGTCCTGTCCACCTCAACCAGCATGGTGCTCCCCTCGAACTTCTTTACCATGACAATGGCACACTCATCACCATCGTATGCCTCCTCAACCAGATCAGTTCTAGTTGTATATAAGGACTAGCTGATAATTTAACCAGTTATAACATTTAGGGTACCTAGAATCTTTTGGGAATGAGGAATGCATTTGATTGATCTTTGGTCTCGGAAATGTATCCGACACATCTCGCCATTAAGACTAGAAGATCTCGACTTTAAGATTGGCCTCCTCATGAGGGTAAACAATATATTGCTGGGTGTGGGAGAACATCACAACCAATAATAGATTTCCCATACATGCATGTCTATTACATGTATCACAGTCAAAACTAGACGATGGACGAATGGCGATAATAAAGCAATATATAATAAGACTAAATAAACCACAATCTAGTTCAGCTTCAACATTGATGAAAAAACAATAATATGACGTGTCCAATACCAATACAAACAAGAAGACTAACGCGGAGAGAAGAAATGAACTTGCTCAGATCTTACCGTCCAAATCTCAAATTGACACACACTGATGTGCTGGAGAACTATGGCACCACAAGACACAACTTATTGAAATAAGCAAAATGCTAGATATTCTCAACCTCGGAGGAGGGCAAGTCCTAGGAGATATCAGTTGGCATCAGAGTTCACCCAGCTAGAGATCAATGGGATTGCTAAATGTCCCTTTGGAGTAGTCCTTGCCATGGACCAACTGCGACTTCTGGAGCTTCCGAACTTTGCACCGCCCTATCCTGCTCGCGACTCCATTGTTGTCGGTCCTGTCCACCTCAACCAGCATGGTGCTCCCCTCGAACTTCTTTACCCTGAAAACGGCACACTCATCACCATCGTCTGTCACCTCAACCATATCAATTCTAGTTGTATATAAGGACTGACTAATAATGTAATCAGTTATAACCTTTAGGGTACCTAGAATCTTTCGGGAATGAGGAATGCATTTGATTGATCTTTGGTCTCGGAAATGTATCCGACACATCTCGCCATTGAGGCTAGAAGATCTCGACTTTAAGATTGGCCTTATCATGAGGGGTAAACAATATATTGCTGTGTGTGGGAGAACATCAGAACCAATAATAGATTTCTCATACATGCATGTCTATTACATGTATCACAATCAAAACTAGACGATGGACGGATGACGATAATAAAGCAATATATAATAAGACTAAATAAACCACAACCTAGTTCAGCTTAACCACTGATGAAAAAACAATAATAGGACGTGTCCAATACCAATACAAACAAGAAGACTAATGCAGAGAGAAGAAATGAACTTGCTCGGATCTTACCGTCCAAATCTCAAATTGACACATAGTAATGTGCTGGCGAACTATGGCACCACAAGACACAACTTATTGAAATAAGCAAAATGCTAGATATTCTCAACCTCGGAGGAGCGAAAGTCCAAGGAGATATCAATTAGCATCAGAGTTCACCTAGCTAGAGATCAATGGGATCGCTAAATGTCCCTTTGGAGTAGTCCTTGGCATGGACCAACTGTGACTTCTGGAGCTTCCGAACTTTGCGCCGCCTTGTTCTGCTCGTGACTCCATTGTCATCGGTCCTGTCCACCTCAGCCAGCATGGTGCTCCCCTCGAACTTCTTTACCCTGACAATGGCACACTCATCACCATCGTCTGTCACCTCAACCATATCAATTCTAGTTGTAACCTTTAGAGGTACTTAGAATCTTTCGGGAATGTGGAAGGCATTTGGTTGATCTTTGGTCTCGTGAATGTATCCGACACATCTCGCCATTAAGACTAGAAGATTTCAACTTTAAGTTTGGCCTCCTCAAAAGATAAGGTCCCATGATCTTAACATATGTTGGGCCCGGCCAAAAAAGTGTCTTGTACAGTTTGGACCAAAAATTTAAGTCCATGATCATTCCATGGGCAGGTAGGGCCAAGTTTTTAGGATGGCCCGGTTTTGCTTAAGAAAATATGAAATAAATTGTTCGGGTGGGACCAGGCTGGTCTAAATTTTTTGGTCTAGATTTCATTGACCACGCACATTCCATGAAGGAGGGGTGAGCGAGCCAAAACCCATCAAGCTCGAGCCAAGGCCGCGACCGGGTCGAATAGAAAATGTTCAGGTCTAGTTTGGGGCTGATTCTAGCCTTTAGTCATGGGCCCCACAATACTAGTAAAAATCTTACAATTCCTTTGCCTACTGCTCGTCTATATACGTGTCTTTGTGCGCCTGTTGTCCTCCATGGCTCGATGTCCATTATACTCCTAAACCTCTTCAGTCCATGGCCGCCCAGGCCACCGGTGTTCGTTGCCATATAGCTCTAGTTGTTCGCCATGTAGGGCCACATCCATGACAGACTGTCCCACATAGGCCATAGCACATCAGCGAGCGGCACTAGGGGAACAGCACTAAGGGGTCCTTGCAAATTCGTAGCGATGGAGTGATACCATGTTTGCCATGTCCACAGTCAAAGGGTTCATGTGACGTCACATCTCGGTACGTTGTTCCTAATTGAGTAATATGAACAAAGAGAAATTACATATGGTCAAGTCAGTCGTTTCTCATACTTTGCCTTCCTTACTCTCTCTCTCTCTCTCTCTCTCCTTTTATTTTTTATTCATAAGTTTAAGCCTTAAGCTTGAGGCCGGTTCTCTAATTTCTCTAATTTAAGACTTCTCTTATGACCTCCACTGTTATGTATAAGGTCAATCGAGAGATTCTTAGGAACCCCTTATTGCCAACACTCCAGATACTCTTATACTATTGACATATCACACATATTCAATTAACAGTATGTTCACATAGTGGTTGTCTATTATGTATACTAAATATTAATATAATGTATACTAAATATTACTATATGGCACACATCATTTTCTCAAAGAATCTCTTGTGGTGTGTGTCATGTATGCTTCTTCCTCACATCCATTCCGTAGATGACGGCCGCGACGAGAGAGATGGAGTATGTTGAGAGTTTAAGACCAGGGCAACGGTCAGGAGAGAAAGCCTAGGTGTTTCTTATTAGATACATCCAGTGTGAGTGTCTGACTGGAAACAATTAAGACACACCAAAGTGGTAAGGCGCAATCCGATAAATTCAAGTTGTACATATGGACTGCTAATAATTTAACCAGTTATAACTTTTAGGGTACGTAAAATCTCTAGGAAACATGGAATGTATTTGACTGATCTTTGGTCTTACGAATGTGTCCGACACATCTCGCCATTAAGACTAGCATATCTTGAGTGAAGAAGCATAAAAATGGAGTATTACAACTGACAGGTGGGCCAAATTTGTGTCCGGACCACTTGTCATCTAGTGTCATAGCGTGCCGACTTGATTTATTTTGGTGGTGCGGCCAGATTAATCCAGAGTGTAATGAAAATCTTGTGAATCTTTGGGCACTGAAATGAAGTGAGGAGGCGAGCATTCATTGCTAGCATGGGAAATTACAGCTATAAATGTAACGCAAAATCTAGAATGAATGAGAGTGCCCTTATTTTGTTTAGTCTAATAGCATCTCCAATAGTGCCCAAAATAGGTTCCTAAAATCTTGTTTGGAAATTAATGAAAAAACTCTTGCTCCAACAGTGCCTAAACTGTTGGCAATTTTTTCCAAACTCCCAAAAATAGTGCGCTCTAGAGGCATTTTTGCCCCCTTGACATGCATTAAATTTAAGTATTTTGAAACTAATTATTAGGAATTGTTTAGACTAGTTTTGTTAAATATGTTTATACAGGTAGAACAGTTCATTTCAACATCGATCAAATCATTCCAATTCACAGAACAAAACTTTATACAGAAGGAACAAACCTTTATACGAGTGAAACAAAACGAGCTTGCTTAGATTGTTTGCATAGTAGGTATGAGATGTTCTATGGTATTGTTCCATTATATAAGATAATTTGTTCCGTAGTACTGTTGCATTATATTCCTTCTGTGTAGCCTTTGTTCTGCTCGTGAAAATTTTTGTTCTGCGTGTATAAAATTGTGTTCCATAGTTAAGATAATTTGTTCTGTGATATTGTTTCATAACATTCATTACGTGCAACTTTTGTTCCACATGTATATATTTTTTGTTTCTTTCGTGTAACTTTTGTTCCAACTTTTATTTGCCTAAACTACTTTACCATGATGTGGCCACATGGGGGTTCCTCAGTAGTTACCTCTGTAGTAATTACAGAGGGACTCAATCACTGACATGGGGGGGGGGGGGATAAGCCCACGCGTCAGTGACTGAAATCACCTCTACATCTACTGCAGAGGACCTCAATCCAGGAGGATGGGGGGGGGGGGGAGGGAGTACTTCCTCTAACGTTCACTCTCTAGAATCGAGCCACTTACATGTGGGCTCAAGTAAGGTGGATCTTACATGTCACTAACTCAATGTTAGAGGACACCCCCCCCCCCTCCCCCCCCCCCCGCTTGTTTAGTTTGGTGAAATACACCGTAGCAAACTTTGTTGGAAAACGTGTTTTATGAGAGAAATGAATAGTATGAAGTTAAGGCAACTAAACAAGGCTGATCTGTTTTAGTTTCCCAAATTTTTGCAGTTTTTGTATAAACCCTTCATCTTCAGACAACGTATATGGCAAGTCTCAAGGACGACAAAAAAGCGAGGAGTTCGTAACGGTTAGCGGAGTGTGACTGTGAGCCGATTGGGTCCTCTGAACCGTCGTGATGGTGATGGAGAGGCAGTGGCGAGTTGCTGGCACGACCGGCCCGGCCCTAACCATCATCGTATCACTGTGCCGCCGCAATAGATCTCTGAACGTTTCGAGGCATGTCATCCTAGTGCTGATGTTCATGCGAGGAAGAGAAGGCTCATTGCTCATGACTTCATGAGGGCTGCCGCCGCTGCACCGACTTGATCTCCTGCCGTTGTTGGCGCCCCTGTCTCATTCATGCACGCACAGTCTGACTCTGAACGTATAACTCCAAAAAAAAAAAGGTTTCCATAGGCCTAGTTTTAAGCTTTTCGGCATTCCCTTTTTTGTTGCTTCCGTTGCTGCGTGTGGGTCAGAACTCAGAAGGCCCGGCATTCTGTTCTCTCGGTTGCCTGATCTGATTTGTCAGTGTTTGAGTAGATGCATGAAAAAGGAAAAAAAAAAGGTGTGAAACGTAGTTCTTCATTTTTTCTCAACCTCATTAGTATGCATGATACTTAAAGATGGCATGGTTCAAATTTTGAATTGACAAAAAATACGCTTTCTTGTTCCACTGTAACACGCAAAGTGAACTTCTGTTCTGAAAGTCTGAAGTTGTTGAGTCAGATGTTTGACATGGCAGTAGATGCCTCTCTGGTTCGCTTGTTATTTGCCGTTTGTAAATTTGTTTTGCAAACATGGACAGGATAATCGGCATCACTTTCTTTCCGTGAAATAATCATGTACCTAAAATTCTGAAGCTCAGTAACATCATTTTCATCAGTAAACATCATAGACAAAAACTTCACATCAAAGGCAGAGCTATTCAGGGGAAAGCTTTCACACACCGAGGGAAAAATCAGGATTCATGAAGTGCAGTTTAATCTCGGGTACCAGTAGCAATACCGATAGGTTTTAGTTGGTAACAAATTATACATTTCCATACACAAGTAAACAACTAAATACGAACAGTACAACTAAATTATCATGAAACAAAAAGAAAACGAAGAATTCCAAACCAGCAGAAGCAGACCACCAAATAATCAGTTTCTCTGCAATGGGAAAGGCTGACCCAATCTTATTGTTCCCCAACCGGTAGCACTTGATATTCACAGTGTATGGGCCGATATCGACATGGTTTTTTCCCCTCCAACAAAGAAGCACAATGTGTATAATGCAATCTCAAACTCGGGACTGACACCAATCAACGTGCTGGATACTGATTTTAGCACAACCGGTGCCATTCAAACTGAACAGTCAGCAGCTGTGTCTCCGAATCAGGCTGCCAGGACCAGGGTAGAACATATTAGTTTGCATTATTCGTATGGAACAGCATTACATCAATGTTTGACTATATACTCACCGATTCACCACGACGCCTTGGGAATCATATAACCTTGGTAGTCCACATTACCCTTGGCTTCTTCTAGGTAAAAACTGCCAAATTAGTAGTATGAATACCCGTAAGAAGTATGTTCAAAGAAGGAAAGGAAGGCGTATGATGCATTACAAAACTTGCCTGAATCCAGTTGTGGAATCCCCGAGACCTCATTGCCTCTCCTTGTCCCCCGTCCTTTGATCTCACCAACAAACACATGCTCAAACGGCAGAAGAGCTGCCTAGAGCTGCCACCTCTTCCATACAAATCAAACCACAGGGATATAAGCATTCTCTTGAAGTCCTCGTAGTCCTGAGATACAGCTCCCCTTCTGCACTAAGTACCGGTGTAAGTACTTAATTGTGCTGTTCTGGCAATCTCTTCAATGAATGCTACTTCTTCATGCCTTATCCTGTTGGGTAACGACTTCCTTGTACCCCTGGTGTGGATTGTAGTTATCAAGAAGTGCACAGAAACGAGAGTACGTCGCTTTCTTAGTACATCATCACCTAACCAGCTGAACAAGCTTTCAGATGCCATATCTCCCTTCTGATAAACTTTCTTCCCCTCACCACAGTCGATTCTGTAATCTTTACCAGGACGGAGGCGATTCATATCGAGCTCCCCATAGTCTGCTACATGCTCTCGACAAGCTATTCAGCTCCTCCCTGGTAGGCTCCACATTGAGTCCTTGGTGAACTTGACCAACATCCTCGGAGTATTGTTGTTCTGATGGTGGCTTTCTGATCCACTCCATGCTTCAGACTGCATTATGTGGTAACAGGAATTCAGAATTCAGATAGAACAAGGAAGACAGAGCATTTTATCTATCACCATTCACCCTCAGATTTTTGTAATGCAACTAGAATTTCTATTGCATTTTATGTGGGCATAACTCATAAGAGTAACAATCTTGCAATAAATAAATAGGGGTGTAGCTGTGTACAGTGCACCTACACAAGGGCGGCTCAGAAGTCAGATCTATCACCAACAACAAAGCTCAAACAGGCGTGCTACAGATTGACAAGATCCAGAGTAATAACCCACTTAAGATTTATAGAAATTTATCTGTATTCTATTTGGGTTATAGCTACATGCGTGTTATAACTAAATAGAGAAAATTTAAAAAGTGTGACATTTTCAGCAGATCACATTCTGCTTCTGCGACACTCATTATATATTTTTTCAGTGTAGCAATAATTAGATAAAGCATCATATTGGCGGTTAGTAAATAGAAACAAAATGATCTAAAATAACTAAAATAAGAGCTTAAACAGATTCCCAGCTATTTGAGATGAAGAGCTACAATAAAGAAATAGAAAGCGCATTTTCGCCTTCTAAAAAACTGAAATCAAACCTTTTGTGGTCTTCCATGGTGTTTTTTCTCGCCAACAGTCTGCCAACCTCCGTCATTTATCCGCTCACCCTCCTAAAATATTCAAATCATAAACTCAGCAAAACACTCTAAAAAGCAACCATCATTTGGCTTTCAGGTTCTTATATGAAATTGCCATCTACGATAACTTCTTTAAAGGGAAAGGGCTAAACAAAAGCCAATTCTGCGTAAAATTGGTATGGGCAAGCTATCAAATATAACCAATTGCAACTTTGTAGTTGGCAGATTCTCAAAAGTGTTTTAAAAAAAGTTACAGATTATGTTAGTGCATTCTCCACCTTATCAGCCTAGTTCATCGGAGGAAAAATTCATTGAACAGAACAATAGAGCATAAACGTACTGCTCTGTTCTATGATTAAAATACAAATCCAGAATATACAATATACCTAGAAAGTGGTAGACTGACGAATGATAAATGAGCGGTGTATTGTCCAACCTGAAGAAAGTAAAATGAGGCAGAAGAGAAAATAAAAACAAAACCGGGTGTTTCCCCTTGCCTCCTGTTTATTCCCCTGGTCCTCGCTGTGCTGCTGCCTCCGGCAGCCGACCTTCCCTCCTGCGTCTCCGTCGTAACTGCAGACACTTGAACCCAAGCGCGCATCAACATGCTCAACCCAACGAAAGAGAAAAAAAACAAACTCAAGTTTGCACAAAGCACCCTAAATCCAAGGAACCTGGTTCTGCCGGCCTGCAGGGTGCTGCTGGTTCCGGCCGCCGGCCCTCTCCCAGCCGTGTCATCCTTCCTCTCATTCCTCTTGTCCTAAACGCAATAAGAAAATCAAAGTGGACAGCATAATTAAACCCAGATAATATCACTGATCGCCCCACCGACACAATACAGCAGCGGCGCCATCACCCGCTCCGATTCCGATGTCGCGGCGCTCGTCGTCCTGCTCACCGCCCTTGTGATCGGGAGACAACCTGCGGGCACAGCCAAAATTACTCAATCAGGCTTAGTAATAAAGCAGACAGCGCAAGCATTCAACGTTCGCAAATGCCAGCAGCGAGTGGCGCCGGCGCGCACCTCGGCCCAAGTGGACCGCGACCGCTCGTCGCGGTCTTCCTCCCCGTCGGCGTCTGTTCAGCGCGCTGGGCGCGCCCCTCCTCGGCCCTCGTCGTCGTCGCGCCGTGGCCCCGGGTCCCGCAACGGCGTCCTCGACGGCGTCGATCGCCAACGTGGACCAGCCCTTGATGAGGCCCTCCATCGCGAGCCGCCGAGACGTGAGCGAGGTAGATGGTGGAGGAACTGGAGTGGAGAATGGAGACGGATCGACGGGCAGGCGCTGGGGATGGGATCTGGGACGAGGAGGAAGGCTGGAGGAGGGAGGAACGTATTACGTGTGTGCTCGGCTGGTGCCTTCCGCTAGCTAATCGAGTGGTTTGGGCTGTGCGACACGCAGGGGGATTCTGCGGTTACGGTGATTCGCCGAGTCGGATGATCGGGATCGCGATTAAATGCCCGCAGAAAGCTTGTGCGCGGGTCGTTGGTCAGGGTTAAAAACCGCGGGAACCGGCCCGAAAACCGCGGGATCCGTCGTACCGCCCGGACCGGGTACGGTTCGGGCGGTATGAAACCGCCCAATCACCCAATTCAAACAATTTCAAATTTGTAATTTAAAAATCCGAAAATCGGATAAAAATTCTTAAAAAAATACTTCCATGGTGTGAGGATCTATTGGTGTCGAAAATTCTCAAATATTTGGTCATTTGCTATTTCTTTCGCTAAATACAAGTTAAATAAAAAAGAAAAGAAAAAAACAAGTCGGCCCAACTCGGCCCAACTCGGCCCAAATCGCGTAACCCTAATAACCCCCCCCTCGCCCCCCTCACCCCCCAGACACCCCGTCGCTCGTCCCCCCCCGCGCGCTGAGCTTGCTCTCTCTCGGGCGAAAAAACGCCCCACGCCGCGA